>NDXZ01015364.1:1009-11431 GCA_003055125.1 Paykullia maculata
TTTGCTATTTGTTTGTTCATATTACAAATTTAGGAAATTCCCTTTTTGTAGATACAAGAAAATTTACTGGTCAGAGCAGTTATTCCAGTAATGAAAGTGAGTAACTGATCATGACAGCAATTAAATGTATGTTCCTGTATATAGAATTATCATTTCAATTTTTTTTTTTAATTTTTTTACCTTAAAAATTGAACAACCTATTCTTTTTGTTAACAACATAGCTGTTTTACATAATAGTTTTTAGCTCCTGAACTTGTCATACATTTAATGTACATTACTTTTAAGCTTAGAGTGTATATCTTATTTTTTTTGTACATGTATGTGATTTAATAAAATAAACATGAATACTTCTTCATAAAAAATCCTTGTTTTTTACGAATTTTAATAGAAACCAATCACCTATTTTTGCATACGATCAATGTATTTTTTTACACGATTTTCTCTGGAACCAATCTACCCTGTAAAGACAGAATTAGATGTATAATTTTGAATGAAATTTGTCTAATGATTCAGTCAAAGCTAACAATTCTTAATTCGTTTGGCTTCGGGCATATATTCTATCAATTTTTTAGTAAACGGTCACTACTTGAACTCTCAAAGTGTTTTAATAAAATCAAATCAAATAAAATCAATCAATAGCTCTTGACGGCCCAATTCCTTTGTTATCAATACATCTAAAGTCTCTGGTCAGACCCCGACAGTCGCTATCTTTTCGTTTGAATTTCATAAAGTTTTGATACCTAGAAACTTTATTTGTTATTAAATCAGACGTCAGCACTTGAGACGTACCTTATCTAAAATCAAATCTATCAAGAGTTATTATCCCATGTTTGCTAAGCAGTAAGCTATGTGTCCTTGGAGGACTACTTATGTGTACAAAGGCAAATACAGTTCACATAAAGAAATCAACGATTAGAATGACATGGAAAGGCTTTTTAAACTATTTTAAATAGATAGCACCGTTTTAAAGACAAGAACACAAACACGCAATTCGAAGAATGTTTAGTAAGATCTTCATTAAAAGTCATAGTTTAAAAATAAGCCAAGGCCGAATGTTGCTTGCTGTTCATTTCTTTTCTTCTCATTCAATTTAATTTAATTTAATTAAATAAAGTTATGAAAGTAGTTAGTGTTGAGCATACTTATATTATTGTCTAGCCAAATTTTATAACACGACACAGTATACTGGCGCATTTTAATTTTCTTAAGTGCATGTTTTGTGGGCACAATACGCTATCTTGCCCAAATCGTGTGAATTCCTTTTGAGCTCTGAGTCCACCACTATATGCAGGCCTTATTTAAATACAAAAAAATTAATTGTTTTTTTTAATACTTAAGCTTAAAAGCACTGGCATACATAAATATCTATTTGCATTTCTTGCCAACTCGCTTTTGTAGAGATTGCACACGCAATAATGCACCCAGTTGTCATTGAAAACATTTTACTTCTTTATTTATTTTTTTTTCTGATATTTATTTGCCAAAAAGTACGTGAAGTGTTCTAAAATAGATTTATGACCTCGTATTTTACACACTTTTCCTGTTTGTTTTATGGTTTCTTACAAGTTCATAAGTCTTATATTCTCTGTTGTTGTTGTTGTATTATTTTGGCATTAAATTTATTTTACCACGTAAGTGTGTACTTTAAACTTATAAACATACATACGTACTTATGTATATACTATTAAATATTTACTTGCATCTTACTTACTCTGCTTAGCCAAAACTCATGTTCAATCCAGTTCTCTTTTTCCGTGTTATTTCTGTTTTTATTAAATTTCTTACAATAAAATATTATACTTACGCTTATTTTTGGCGTAATATTACAAACAAACAACTAACCAAATACTTAAATGGCCAACTGTATAAACGAACAGCTAAACGTTCAAACAACCAACCAACCAACCAACAAAAACAAAATGAATTATGTCCTTGATATGCCGGTATTGTAATATACGAGTATTATGTCACAGCTATAACAAAAGCAACAACAAAATGTTTCTACTCTCCAACACCACACTCCAAATAGCAGTATTCGTGTGCATACCACCTTGGACTCCTGGCTGGCGTTCTTTCTCCTTTTGTACTCGTTTACATTTTAGCCGGCCAACTAGGAGCAGCATGACTATAAAATAAAAATTTATTTAGCTTTTACGTTTATAAGTTCTTGTTTAATTTTCAGCAATGACCATTAATCTTGACTATTACGAGGTCACTTTTTTTACATATACAATTTTGTGTGAAATATGAGACTTGTGCAGGTTTGAAATATTACCTTAAAATGCAATATGTACTTGTAAAAAGATTTATTTACAATAAACTCGAACTTTGTATTACGACTACAAATTTATGTGAGATAGATAGATAATACCTGCATATGGTTTTGGAAATTAAATTGTATCTTCGACAAAAATGTGTTTTTGTGGGAGCCGTGATTTGTAATATATGTTAAATAAAAAACTTTAAGAGTAAAATTCGAGATAATTTAGTAACAATGACTTTTAACGTAAAACCATACATTGGCTCTTAACGTAAAATCATACATACATATGTAGATAGAAAAACTATGTACTGTATAAAGAAATATATGGTTCTTTATTCCTAATAGCACTGCGGATGGCGGAAGAAATTGTAAGTTTGTGCTTCTGCTTATAATGACCAACAATTATGCTCTTATATCTAACTTTTGAAAGGTTTATTATCGTTAATATAGGAATTGGCGCCCTATGCTCCAGTGGAAGTTAAAGGAATATATATAACATATATCTAACATTACAAAATTCAGGAAAATTTAGATTCCGTATTCGTCTATTAAATCTTTTTAATGAATTTTAAATCTAAGATTTTTTTTTTAATTCATGACAGCATTTAACGAAAAGGAAAGAAAAAAAGTTCTTCTTTCTAATTACACATAGGCTTATTCAATATTTATCATTTTTATTGAAAAACACTATTTCAATTTAATTTTATGGGCTACGATTTTTGCGACACAAAATTGCCAAAATATTGATATCAATCAATCTTCTGTTATGCTGTTATCTGGGAACTAAAATTTCATAGTTGCCATCATTGCAATTGACAAATAACATTTAGATTAGTTGCCATCTGTAAAAATTGATTTTCGGCCGATATCGCTAATCGATTCATAAATTAACTACGATGAGATCATAATTACTAAGGACCAATGCTTTTATGCTTACAAGGAACAACTGGAACCTAATGCCCATACATACCGCAAATAGTTCGTTGAATATATTAATGAACAAGCGTGCTGTTCATTTTAACCCCATTGACTTGGTTGAGATTCTAATTTAAAATAGTAATGTTTAAAAGAACCTATAGAGGGTATCATTGTGGCACAATTCTATGAAAATAAGGCTGATTAATTAGTAACGGGACTCCTCTTGGATAAATTGCATAATATTTACTAATGAAAAGGACGGTGATAATTGATATGCAACTTAACAGCAAAACGTCTTAATCAGATCATTTTTGGTCTGGCTCTCTCTTAGTTTGGTGATTAGACTAATAAATCTACTAAAGCAGGTACCCCATAGAACACTATGACAACGAAAAAAGACAGGCTCTTTTTTTTAAGTTTGCCTAAAAATTGACGCTCAAGGAGTATTTTGAGATTTGGCATATTTAAGGTCCAGATTAAAGTTGAGTTGTGTCAAAATATACTTTATTTATTGGTTTCGGTATTTTGAAAGCTATAAGCAATAATATTTTCTACCAACATAAAAGTAAAACATATAAGCAGCATATCAACTTGATACCTTCAACTGTTGAAAGAGTATTTTCATACAAAAAAAATCCTAAATAGCTGTCATCCACAGCTGACATGATTAATATAGTTTTGCATTTGGTTAAAACCCTAGAATTAGATCTTAACACCATATAAAAGAACAGCATGTTAATTTGTTTACTTCTTATGTAGCACATCAAAGTACTTGGGATCCTTAAAATAATTTAGCTATATTACCCGTAAAAAAGGGACACTGGAGGGATAAAATTAAGTAGAACTATTTGCTATTGATTACGGCCATATGGTGTTGAAAGTAGTTCAAGTGGGAAAAAAATGTGGATCCAAATTATATTCGTCCTTTTGTCTAGGATATATTAAAACTACAGTGGCACCTCAATAGATGAACATTAATTAATAGTTTAAAAAAAATCCAGAAATAATGAAAGGTTTTACTATAAAAAAATTTTTGGTATTTAAATATATACTTTAAAAAAATCCAGGTACCACTTTTGGGTCTGTAAAACGAGGCACAAACATCATATTGCATTTAAACTATAAATATTTTTGATTGCTTAATGCGTTTTTTTTCTCGTCCGAAGATTCGTGAGAATTATATATCCTTTTTATACAACACATAGTCAACCTTGAGTATGTTTTTTTCACTTCTCTTATTTTTGTATTTTTAATGCAATTTACTAACCCAAATAATCAACTCATTGGCATTCCTAATGACCATTTAACAGTGTGTGGACAACAGAAACTATAACGAGTCTACATAAATGAAAATAAAAACCTATAATCATCATCAGCGTCAGCGTTATAACCATTTATAAAAGAAATAAACTTTAAACTAAAACAAAATCTACATTTGCGTGAATTTCGCTGAAATGCAAGTTTATGTTTGCTAAATATGTATTTTTTATATATACATACATGCATATGTACATATGCATGTATATATGTATGAGTAGGTTTAGAAAAATGAGAATAATGAGCAGTTTGGCATCTCGTGGCAAATAACCATTCATCAATTTGTCCAAATTACAGACATTTCACATCACTAGTTTTTTTTTACCGTGATGTTTTCGTTTTCTTTTAAAATTCGTTTATACCAATTTTACAGATGGGGATATATCAAGCCTTTGTTATATAAAGGGGAGCTTCATATATTTTACAATACTGATTCTTAGTATTAATATTATACAATTCTTGTATTTAAGTGCCACCACAAATTAAAAAAAAAACAAAGCAAAAATTACTTCTAAAATACATGGAAACTATTACAGTAGTGGGCAAACAGCGGCACTAAAACAAACAAAAAGGTCCAAGAAACGAAAATTATTAACAGTTTGGGTAAACTCTCTTTGATTCTGCTTATATGTCTTGCAGTGACAATGTACAGGAACCCAGAGTGTATATTCAATTTTTATACTTCTTTGTATTACGGATAAAATGATAAACCCATAATCATCGATATTCTTTGATACTGACGGTGGATGGTATAATTAAAGTAAAGAGTAAAAGTATTGTATTACTTTTGTACCCTTTACCATGAGAGTGAGTGTCATTCTGACAATGACTCTTTTTTTGCCTTAATTTTTTCCACAGTCTTTTAGTGATGAAACACACATTTAGAACTGGAAACTAAATGACTGTCATTATGTGCATAGAAATGCGAGGTAAGCATATTACAACAACATATGGTTGTCATTATGTCAGTACGTTTTGCAAGTGGCAAAACTTATTATTGGTTCAAAAAAAAACAGATAACACTACTTTACAAAAATGAGGTTTTAATTTGTTTCCGGACAAATTTTAGCTGTTGCTGATTACACATGTTATACAGATTTCATATAGATAAGTAGAATATTTTTAACAGCTCTAGTTTTCGAGATATAACTTTATGTTAAAAATGAAGGCAGTATTATGACATATGTTAGTTTAAGTCGAAAACGGTTTGTCCTATTAAACTAAAACAAAAATACAAAGATCAACGATAAAATTATCTTAAAGAAATGCTTATATTGTTTTTAAATTTACCCAGTAGTTTTAGAGATATCAGGAAACTTGCGACGAAAAATCTCTTTTTTTATACAAAATTTTAAAATTTTTATGAACTTTTAATGAAAAATAAATATGCAACAAATAAATTTTTTTGGTCCAGTAGCACATCAAATCTTTTCTCGTGGAAATCGGTGTACAACTTTCGATTTTATTTAAAATTTTTAATGGAACCTATTCTCAAAATTGTGCGATATGTATTACAAACTTATTAAAAACTATTTACTAATGTTATATATTTTTTTTAAATCCAGTGGTTTATGGCAAATAAAATCAAATATCAAAAAAAAAATTAAAAAAAAAGGAAAGATGACCTGCTGCACAAATGTATGATATATTAGCGAATGTATTAAATATACAGTTCGCGGGCCACACTTTGCACAACCTTGCTCTCAATTACTGCACTATGCCAGCAACTAACTGCTACATTCACACACTAAATACGTCGAAGTGGCTCTGGTAGCGAAAATTGCCTTTCGTGTAAATCGTTTTGAAACTAATGGGTTAAGCTGAACTAATCATTTCGCTAAAGACAACAACTGTATTTTAAATACACCACGGTGTAATGCATGCAATTGGTTAATAAACTTTAAAAGCCTGATTTACCGAAAACAATTTCTATTAATGCAATAATGAAAATTGCTCATAGTTTTTTTTTTCATGAAATCGATTATTATTTAATAGACATTTTTAAATTAATTAATATTTACTTCAAAAAGAAGATAATAAATTTTAAAAGCTTTGAGGTATAATTTTATACATACATAAATATTTTGTATGCAGCTTTACCCTGAATGACATGTTTTGTTTGTTGGAAATCTCTAAATGTCATTAATAATAAAAACGTATACAAATTGAGTATTTTTTTGTGCCTTCAGACACCAAATAATTGATCATTTGTGTATCTAATTGAATTTGTCTTACCTTTCACAACACATCAACATCAGCAGCTTTTTGTCTGTTTTTGTTTTTGTTATTTTGTGTTGTGAAATCTTCTTTAAGGTTTTAGTTTCGTTCGAAACCATTGAAAACGTATTGGTCACACCAACATTTTTTTTTTATATCTCTTTTGCCTTCTTTTCACAACCGCATGACAAGCTGTCATGACAAGTCATCATTTTGATCTGGGTCGTTATAAATAAATGTTGCCTATAGCGTTGATGTTTAAACAAATTGTTGTGGTCTTTATTTGTTACGCTTTCGTAGACGTATTAACAAGTATTTGACCAAAACAGACAGACGTCAGGCATCTGATTAGTTGTTAATGTCTGGTATCGGCATTTTTGTATTATATTTGTACTGTGAACAGTTTTCATATCTATTTTGGTTCAGTCGTTCGTTCGCTTGTCTTTGAGATTGCCACTTGTCTTACGCAATAATGTATGTTTTTTAACATTTTCTTTATAATTATTAATTTTTTTATTTTATTTATGGTAAAATGATTTTGATTGTAATTGTTTGTGATATTTTACCATTATTTTGCCTATATGTAGCAACGCTAATTTAATTTTTTTTATGGCAAAAATAAATTAGTATATTAAAAAATAAATACCTTTATTTCTTAGAGTAATAGGAGAATTTTCAAGTAACCAACACCACAAATTTTATTAAAATTTTTAAAATTAATTAAGTAAAGGAAATAATGATAAATAACTGAAATTAGTTGGTTGTAATATTAACAAGAACATTGCTGGTCAGTTGATATTTCATAAAACAACAGAATTTAGCCTGATAAGTAACAACAATATAAAGTATTTGTTTTTGGCAAATCTTAAATACCCTCTATTAAAATTTGATTTACAGTTGCAAAATATTTCAATTTGTAAATAAAACTATAAAATGTCAACGTTAAATAAACAAAAGATCTAAAAAAAGATTTACAAAAGTAGATAATTTAAAAATTTAATGAAAATCTTTTTCACAGACCAGAAGGGGAGTTCTCAGCAAATTAACAATTTAAAAAAACATTTTTAATATATTATTTTTAATACACAGATTATTTCAAATATTTCCCCAAAACGAAAAATTGCAATTATTTTTAACTGAGAATCAGCTGTATAAATCTTTAATGATGAGCTATGTCTCATTAAGGCTATGTCTATCTGTCTACCTACCTTTTTTGGAACTTAGTTTGCTATGGAAAGTAATCAAACCAGTAGAAAAACTGGCATATTAAATAAGTTTTAAGCTACTTAATTGCTTTGTACAGCTATTAGCTTAAAATTTTTAAGAGTTTAAAAAAATTTGTTTAAACCAAATAAAGACTGACAAAAATATTGCTGCTACGATCTTTACTATAAACATTACAATACAAAACAAACTGCTGCTATTAAATAATTTGTTTTCATGCGCTAACACAATACGGGCTATAGTGCGATTAAACATTAATGTGAGGTCAGTTTTTAGTGCTGATTAAATTTGAATAAATATAACTTATAAAGTAATATAAAGATCAATTTTTAACTTAGAATTTCTTAAGAACTCGGCTTCTTAACTCGACTTTCAGAATGTAATAACTAAAGGAAAAATGTTTGACTTTAACGGCAGAAAGTGTAAACTTATTTTGACTACCTCAGTTGACGTTTTTTTTTTATTAAATCGAGCTTTATAATAATTTTGTAAACAATTTTTGGTTTTTTGCAATATTCTGATCAAAAGTATTTCAAAGTTTAAGGCTAAAATCGGTGCAAAAATGTAGTTTCTAAAAAAACTTCTAACATTTTTTTTCCATTTATATAAGAACGTTCTTAGAAAACTTAAATCGTTTTATGTTTTAAAAAAAAAACTTTTTATAAATGCTTCCCAATTATTATTATATTTTTTGTATAAATTTACCCTAATATTGACAAACGATTTATAAAGTAATCAAAGGTTTAAAAAAATTAATTTGTATAAAAAATCCGACCTATGTATGTTTAATAAAATATAAATTGTTATCAATACGCGGTGGTTATTTTGTTATTTTATAACCAATGTTTTAAACAAAGTACGTAACTCAAATATTTTATAGTTGTTAATCAATTTATTTCTAGTTTTTTTGCTAAATTAAAAATGTGCTTCTATAGACAATATAAAACAATTAGAAAAACATTTATTCATAGCTTAAGTTTATAAAAAAAAAAAGTTTTTCTAATTCAGACCATTGGCACTATTTTGCTCCAAGCTTTTGCTCATCTAAATTTATTAATTATTCCAGTATCCTTTTACTTTCTTCAATTGATCCATTCTTCTTGGCATAGCCTGATAAAGTTTAGCCACAAAATCTACATGAACTTTATCACATTCAGCCTGAATCCTCTCCCACAGCTCATTAATACCTTTCGGGACTTCTTGGTGCGCTCAGTGTAAACCTTATTTGTATAGAATCTTTTAAAATTTAATGTATGGAAAATTTTGATTAATTGAAAAATGTAAAACAAAAATTTAATAAAACAGTGAACAAGTATTTAATAAAAAAAAGTAACCAATCATACCTCTTCTTTGTATAATTCCCAAAAAAAAAGGTGGCAAAAGCTAGATTTTCTACAAATTTTCTTTTTGCTCTGATTGAATACGGCTTAAAATTTGTTTATTAACCACTGTCGATGTAAATATTTTAATAAGTTTCGAATTAAGTAATTTAAAAAGAAACCAGCTTTTTGCAAAAAACCATTTACCTCAATTACATTCTAGAGGATGAGTAGATGTTAAGGCTTTAGGGTCAGTCAATCAAATTTGTAGACTTTTGTTGAAATTTAAATACGCAAGTCGTACACACTTTCACATACACAAAGTAACCAGAGATGGTAAATCAAATTTATTCTACAACTCACAAATTCCAATAAAGGTTACAGCAAAAAACAAAATGAGATGAAAATTTTAAGCAGCATTTTAAATGAAAATGAAATTGTGGTCAGTTAACAGCCCAAGGCTTTAATACAAATTGAAAATTAGTATCAAAAACAAGCCACCCAAAGCCTTATACAGATACTTCATATATGTATGTTGTTTTGTTGTATTGTTTCTGTTAGAATTTAAATATGAAATTCTATTTTAACGAGAAATATATGAAAAATTCTATCTTCTATGATATACAACAGTTTTTTAATAAGCATTGCATGTCAGTTTCTCTTTTAAACTAACTGACAGACTTAACTATTGGCCTCCTACTTGCATCATTTCCTATTCATTTTTTATTGTTGTCTGTGAATAGCTTAGCTATTTTGCTATCCAACTTGTCTGTCAGCCAGTCAAAATATACCAAATGTTAAAATAGGTTTATTGTACACAACTGCTTTTAAGTATATCTTTCCTTCTTGGGTGTATTATAGGACATGCATTATATTCATACAAACACATTTTGCTTCTTCGCATCATCATTACATGTAGTTAATCTAATCATCAACTTAGTTTGTTTGTTGTGTATTTGACTCCAGACAAACACATGCATGGTTATTACAAATGGGAATATTGACCGCACAAAGTTATATTTTCCTTTTTTCATCACATCACTCTGCCTGTTTGGTTATATTTTAAATAATGCTTTTGTCGGTTTATGTTAGATGGATAGATAGACTCATGGCTTTTCCTACAAGTATGTTTGCTGTCATGATACCAAAAAAAAAAAAAAAAAA
>NDXZ01015377.1:0-10750 GCA_003055125.1 Paykullia maculata
TGTTAGTACAAGTGGAGAACGGTTTGTCCTATCCAATTTAAATGAAAAAGTGTTAAATTTTTCTAAAATATATTTAACTTTATGCTACCGAACCAAAAAAAAAGAAATTCTCTGTTTCATTATCATTTTTTATGAATTTTTAAAAAACAAAAATTTTGAAATTTTGTAAACAAAAAATGATTTTTCCGGTATCTCGAAAACTACTGAACAAATTTAATAACAATGTTTCCATATATTCAAGACAATTTTGTTGTCGAATTTCTGATATTTAGTTTAGTTGAATTGGACAAATCGTTCTCCAGTTATACTAATACATGTCATGCAACTGCCTTAATTTTTGACATAAAGCTTTATCTCGAAAACTAGATCTGTTAAAAATATTCTGCTATTATATTTGAAATCTGTGTAACATAACAGTCAACAACAGCCAAAATTTTTCCGGCAACAAATAAAAACTTAATTTTTGTAGAGTAGTGTTGTCTATCAAATCTCCCGAAATGGCATTTTAGTAATTTGTCATCAAGACCTCCCTAAGGTCTTCGAAAAAAGAAACAATAAATCGCACGTATTTAATGGTGTGAAAATTAGTAGAAAAAAATATTGAAAATTACTGCTCGTTCCACTAAATGCGAACGATATTTTTTTTTCAAATAAATATAAAATATATTTATTCAAAAGAAAATGTCGTTCGCATTTAGTGAAGCAGGCAGTTAACTTTTTTAAGAAAAAGAATGTCTTAAATATTTTGTGTAGGAAAAAATTCCATTGCAGAATTATTTTACCATTTTGAAAATTTTAACAGGCAAAAATGCAAAAACCGTTTTTTTTTACATGAAAAAAATAAATTTTTTAAACGATAACTGCCAAAACTCTTAAACGTTTCTTTCAGAATAAAATTGTGGTTTCTTTTTATGGTTTCCATTTTTTTGTGCATTTCTGTTGCTTAAGGAAAGTAACAAAAATCAAAGATTATTTAAAGTTAAAAACTCGCTTTTCAATTTAAGTTGGTTACACATTTAGAATGAAAATTACAGAAATTGTTTTTTTAAATATATTTTTTAAAAAACAATTTACAATTTAGAATGGTTTGCCAGTTGGTTTGGTGAGATAAAACCCAAGAAGAAAAAGAGAGCCACAACAACGACCACAACCACAACCACACAAATACCACATGTTCCCATATTGACCATTTTGGATCCCATGAAAAATCCTCAAAATTGGATTGGCATCTTGGCTCACCATATAATCAATCATACCTCTACTTCGACAGCAAATCCTTTAAAGGATATATGGAACAAAATGGCCACTACAACTACAGAAAATCCTGAAAAGCCCCGCAAGATTTCATATGATAAATATCAGATATGGCGACTCAAGCCGCAAGATGATGGCCAGGTTAAAGCTTTGGAGGAATATAAGAAAAGTGAGGATGGCATTAGGCTGCAGTGGCTAAAAGGACCAAGTTTAAGGTTAGAATTTTTAAGATTTAGATAAAAAAAATCTAAAATAATTATTTTTTCTTTCCTTAGAGGTTTAACAGATGTCTTAGTGTCGCCAAAAATGTTAGTAGATTTTCAGGCTTCCCTAACATTTGAACTGATCGATCATGAGGTATTGATTTTTGATGTGGGCAAAGCTATAGCCTATGAAAAGACAAAAGAAGATTATTTCTTTACCACCACCCAAAAGCCCAAGAAACATCAAAGCAAAAATCCCCCAACTCCAGTAACTGGCATTACCTGGCGTAAATATTATGAATACGATGACATAATAAAATATTTGGAAACGATGCGTATGCGTTTTCCCCATTTAGTGGAATTAATACATATTGGTCGCTCGTATGAGGGCCGCCCCCTGATAGTGATGAAAATCGAGAGCAAAGAAGCAGCTGCTGTAAATTTAGCTCAATATCCGGCTCATCAGCGAAATAAGTTAAGGCATAAAAAGCGTATTGGTTTGGCAAATGCTGTTTTCATTGAGGCTGGGACACATGGCTTGGAATGGATTGGACCAGCCACGGCTACATGGATAATAAACGAGTTATTGAAAATAATGAAAAGTAAGTGTTTTGCTCAGCTGCTTATGTAAATCCTTATTTTTGGATCAGATTGCCAAATACATTTATTCTTTTTGTTAGAGTAAACATAATTTTTCTTATATGTAATAAGTGACTAAAATTTTTTGGCAAACAAAATGTTTCCCAAATAATTCGTGGAAATAGGAATTTCAGTTAAAGTCCAAAATAGAAGTCCTTGCAAATCCCAACATGACATTTAGTTGCAATAAAAGGAAGGGGTTCATCATTAACATATATTTTTTTAGAATTAAAAAAAACACTTTTTGAGAAAAACGTCCGAGAAATTTACATAATTTTTCTTGCTAAGAAAAATAAGTTTTATATACTATTTAAAAGGAAATTCCATTGTCTGATAAATGAGACTAAAATGAATAATGTAGCTTACACAGATCAAAATATATATGTATGTACATATATATATGGGTCATTTCAAGTGGACCAACTTGAAAAATCGATTTGGATGAAATTTGCACCATAGTTAGTCCTATTGAAAAGTAGCTTAGACACAATTTTTTAACAAGATCGGTCAAGAACTCTCCAAGTTAGAGGGGGTCAAAGTTTGACCTTTTGGCCAACCAGGTGTTTTTTTTCCTCCATGTAACTTATTACCTATTGCTCTTAGCAAAATTTGTCCAAAGTAGTTTAGATAGATATTTTTTCAATCTTTTCAAAAAAAATTTTTTTTTAAATAAAAAATTTTATAAATTTTTTTGCAAAATAAAATTTTTTCTTAATTTTTTTTCAAAAAGGGCCCTTTTTTTTGCTCAAAAGAAAGCTAAGAACATTTCCCTTAAGATCTTAGTGAGATGCGAGTGGGATATCTATGAAAAAAAATATTTTGTACCTCAAAACAAGGATTTTTAAATTTTTACCATATGCACTATTTTGAATTTTTTCCTATTTGTGTGCGAGTGTTTCTAAAACCTTGAAAATTAAACTTATGCTGAGAAACTAGACAAATTAACCTTTCCGACAGTATGTAACATACCTAACTAAAATTTCATACCTCCGATACAACAATATGTTTATTTAAAGCAAAAAAAAAAATGATTTTATTCCTGAGGCTAACAGTATCGCGAGGCAGACCGGGTTTAAGCTAGTACCATATGTAATTTGATTAAATTCGAAAGGGTCAAGGTAAATCAATTGGGTGATTTTAATTGTTTTAACCCTGAACATAAAACAAGTCAGAAAATTATATTAAACTATATTTTACTACTTATGTCCTGCAATGCAAAAAAATTCAATTCCATTGTTTAAATATTTTATGGGTCTTAAGACATTTATACACTTTCTAGTAATTTTCATAGCTGATATGACTTGCTAAATTTTCAGTAAATATATTCGTTTATTACTTATCCAGTAAAGTCCAGTAAATGAGTAATTTTTTCTCTCACCAACAGCTTTTTAAATAAAAAGTACACGAAAGGACAATTAGGCTTATCGAAACAAAGCCCCTAAGTATTGTAAAATATATGGACTTTTAATTACTTACTGCCTGGCCCACAAAATGCGAACGATATTTTCTTTCGAACAAACAGAAACAAATTTAAACTTTTTGTTTTTGTTTGAAACATATTTATTCGAAAGAAAATAACGTTCGCATTTTGTGGGCCAGGCAGTTCATAAATCTTTTCTCGAACTCGATAAAATATGTACATAGTATGGTATGTACTACTACTACCCTGTTTTTATAAAGCCTATAGTACACGAAATGTAAAAAGCAACATGCGCATGTGTCTCTGACGTCACGAAAATAATTAGCATATCGGTAACATTTTTAAAATGAATTGTAGGGGCTACATGCGGTAAAACTTTAATTGTACACGAACTATAACTGGGTGTTTTTAAAACTAGAAAGTGAAAGTACACGACATGTACAAAATATCGCTTCATGATGACGACAAAATTACGTCAGAGTCACATGCGCATGTTGCTTTTTTACATTTCGTGTACTATAGGCTTAAGAAACGAAAGTTTTTAGATAAAAATATAACAAACAATATTAAACGCGATACACTTGTAAAGCTTTTTAAATTAATTATTTAATTTCTAATATTAAATACCATAATAAATCGACAATAACACCAAGTAACCAAATAATTAAAACTTTTACAACTCTAAAGAGAATGTAAATAAAAATATATAAATATGTTAAAAAGAAAACACTTTTAAATTAAGATATGAACATAAATGTACTAAATAATAAATATCTAAAAACGAATATGTATGTATGTACATTTACCCAGCATTGACACAAGTCGATAAACCAGTGTTTACACATCGAAAAGCACAAAATTCACACTTTTTCACTTATGCACTCACACTTCTAAAACTAAAACTTTTGAAAGTTAAATGTCGAAAAACAGGGTTTCCTGATAAAATTTTTTTAATTAAAAACAATATAAAAATAATTATTTAAAAGTAATTATAAATAAAAATGCAATATAAAAGTGCATAACAAATACTTGTTAATAACAAATTAATTAGAATGTTATACATATTACCCTTTTTTTGTATTAAATGGGTCCATGATAAAGTTTTCGCAAATAATAAATGCACTTGCCTGTGTAAACACTCAAGCACTATGTAAGACTTTCGATGATTTATTCAATGTTTTTGTTAATAATACATACATACATACATATGTATGTACATTTGGGTGGTTACAAGGTATATGGTAAATTTTTGTTAGGGGCTATCTTTCTTAAGTTTTAATATATGTAAAGAAATTTGATAGTTAACAAAATTTTTTTTTCAATTATTGCCAGTCAAATTTTTTTTTAATTTTATAGCGAAAAGTATGTAGATTTTCAAAAATAAAAATCTAGTTGCGCTTACTTGTGCCATTTTTAATTATTGTTGTTTTTTTTTTGTGTCAGCCCACATTAAAATGCAAGATTTTTTTATACATTTTATATGAATTTTTCCAAAAATTTAAAATTCTTTGTTTCGTCGTAGTATTTTATTCAGAATTTAATATTATTAAAAATACCACTACATTGTAAGTGAATTATATGCATATATTTCGTAATTTTAGGCCAGTTTTTAAAATTTGAAATATATCCTAGATAGGTGTGTTACCGCTACAAATTTTTAAGTTTAAGGATATATGAGAGGGGGTTATGTCCTTGCAAAAAAGGAACTAAAATTGTCGCACATATTTATTGTCAAATATGTACTATTTTTCGAACAATTCTAATAATTTTTGTAGCTTTTATACCATTTTTAACTTCAAGGATATACATATATGTATATGGGAGGTGAGCGTGTCCTTGCAACGAATTGGAAAAAATTTGATAGACACATCGAGCTTACTATAGGTGTTTTGTGTACGGCATTAAGTTAAGAAATTTTGTTTTTTGCCACTTTTTTTTAGTTTTTTGAAAAAGGACATTTTTGAGTTTTGCGTGTCCTTGATCTGATTTGGTTAAATTTGGTGAAATCATTAAGGATATAAGATCCAATGACTTTTTTTAACCTTTAATGACATTTTTTAATTTCAGGATATATGGGAAGGACACGAATCCTTGCTCCGAAATTTTTGAAATTTTATTTTAATGTATTAACTTTAATATGTGTGCCAAATTTCAACTCCTTACAATAACTCCTTTTATTTATGGCCAGTGGTTATATGAAATAGGTCACTGTGCGACGTGACCTGATAAATGCTAAATATCACTTAATCTATTGGTATAAGGAACAAAATTATTAGAATTAAAATTAATAAAAATAAAATTTCCTACAAAATAAGACTCAAGTCAAGTTCCTAGAATGAATGGTTTCGGTTGTAAGGACAAAGAAATACGAATTTTTGTGAAAAATCCCTGATTTCCCCCAACTTCATCCTCAATGAGACACGTGTTAGCATTATCCGATTGGGCTGAAACTTTGTCAATCACATTTTCTAGCCTATTGGCACATTTTAAGGGGGGTGCCCCGATGGAAAATCCAAAATTGATTTCTTTTAAGTGTACAACTTTAAAGAACCTATTATTTACCTATATTTGTGAAGGCCGGGGGGTCATGGTGCAATAGTGCATAAGTGCATATGTATGTATGTGTGTAGGTCATTCTATATTTTATTTCTTATCTCGCATCTTTAAATTGTCAACTTTATATGTAAAAAATTTACATTTAAAGTTGTATAGTTACACCATGATCCAGTACAAATATTAAAAATACTTAATCAAAGAACTGTCACATTACCCTCTCAATTTGTGCTTTTATTAACTGGGGGCAAACCACGGCATTCAATATCGATCGAAAATAGAAACTTCTAATTGGAATTCATATAGCAAATGTAAAGAAAACTCGATCGATCAAACAAAATTTCATTTGATATCGAATGCCGTAATTTGCGCCCTGGATCTTGTGTTAACCAAGATCCAGGGGAAAAAGGCCAAATACAAGGAGGGCGTTGTTTCTAGGCAACGACAGATAAAGTCCCATTATCCTAGGACCTGCTACAGCAGATGTATCACCTGTTCAGCTCGAATCGAACCGATTAACGAAACTGAAAGAAGGCAAGATGATGCTGAAGACAATTAAAAAATTTTAAAGATTGAAAATCACCGTTTGAGTGAATCACCGTTCGTTAAAAATTTATTTTAAATTTGTTTCCAATATTTTTTTTTTAAAATAAACTGTTAAAAAGTTACCAAATATTATTAACTGAATATTTAATTTTAAAATTTAAATTCCTTTTTCATTCAATAACTTCAAAAGGCCCTTCTAACGAAATGTATTGGTTATAGAACCCATTATGCTATTAAAAATTCCCGACAAAAAGTCCACAAGACCCACAAGGGAGGGTGGACCTTTCATTTCAGTTGGAACAGCATATAATTTGTATTTCTGATACATTTCTCGGGCTTTATTATCACTTAATGGGAGTTCGTCTTTCGCTTTATTTTTCAAGTGTTTTTCGCACAAAAAGCACAAAGAGGAACTTTTTTTCTTGACCTCAGAGTTGGAGTTTTTTAAATTGCAGTGCGAGCATTTCTTGCAATTGTTTGATTTAAATTGATGATTACTTGAAGGTGGACTGTTAGCAGGGTTGTTTGCAGCTAATGCTAGACTGGCGGATGCTTTTTGAGACTGAATTTCGTGCAGAAACTTGTATTTACCTCTAAAGGCGTGAAAAGTTATGCTGGCGCAAAGCAATAACAATAATATCAAAGCGGTTAATTGTGCTCTCCTAGAGAAAAATATTTTTCATTTAATTTTAAATGCAATTCAAAGGAAATATTATGACAATAATTACCTGCCCCATCCAATGATGACTTTAATAAAATACCACAAATATTGGCTTGCTGTAATCCAAAACAAGAAAGATGCCATAAAAATGAAACTGCAATAGGATTTCAGGATGAAAGGACATTTATTTTAAATCTTATAAAAGAAATTGTGAAAATCTATTCAAAAAACTTACGAAATAATTCCCACAATATCAAATAACACAGTTTGTATATTAGAAGGTGGAAAAGTAATTGTCGGCAAAGAAAGACCAGGTAACTTTAGAAAAGTACTGCTGGTTGATTTTTTAGAATCTTTAGCTGTTGTTGTTTCATTGTTCTTTAGGGTATTTCCCGGTACGTTCAATACTTCAGTATTTAGGTTTGTTTTACATGGCTTAGCTGTTGTTTCAGTGTTCTTCTGGGTATTTCCAGTTATGTTCAATACTTCAGTATTTAAGTTTGTTTTACATGGTTTATTTTCATCCTTTAAAGGCGTCTCCCCAATTCTACGTTCTTTGCATTTACTGCATTTACAATGTGGAAGCTTGCATAACGTACATTTAGTAGATGCTCCATTAAGAGAGGATTTTTGCATTGCTGGGAATAAATAAATTTAAAAAAAAAGGATTAAGAATTTTAGAATTTTGAATTTGTTTGTGCTATTGAATTTAATTTTTTCTAAACTTTCAAGTTGAAAACTTTTATTTCATTACGTTTTAGAAAATGTTACCGACGACCAGAGTTTCATACGCAATACAACTTGGTACGTTATGCCCATTTTGAATCCCGACGGTTACGTTTACAGTCATGAATACGATCGATTTTGGAAAAAGTCCAGATCACAACATATTTCTCGTCCATCGGGTATTTTAAATTCGGCCATGACTTGGTTGCAAAAGAAACGCGCCAGGGAGAAGGTTTGTTTTGGGGTCGATCTAGATCGCAATTGGCATTATCAATGGGGTCGACGCGGCAGCTCAAAGACGCCTTGTAATGAGTTCTATGCCGGACCCACACCATTTTCAGAACCAGAAACAAAGGCCTTATCGGATTTTCTAATGGACTATCGTATGCAAATTAAAGTAAGCAACAAATATATTTAAGGGATTCACAAGTAACTCATATGTCATATGTCCTAAAAATTTTAAATGGTTTAAGTTACTTTTCATACTAAAAGGGTCCTAAAATAATATGACTCTGACTGCTATGTTTATTGTGCTGTCGTAAACTATCCTTAGCCACACAGAAAAAGCATTAACAATGAACTTAAACCATTTTAAATTTTTAGGACATATATGATATCATAAGTTGCTTGTTTATGATATCATAAGTTGCTTGTGAATCCCTCAATTGATTAAATTTAAAAATTAAACGTTTGTAATCTTCTCTTTCTTCTTCATTCTCATCATTTTCTTTGTAGCTTTTCGTTTCGATGCAGGCTTATGGACAAATTATAAGTTATCCATACAAAGCCAATACAACGTACGACTCTGAACGTTTAGATGATTTGCTGGATGTGGCTATGGTGGGTACAGATGGTTTGCGTAAAAAGGGCAGTAAATCAAGATATAAAATTGATTCTTCCAACGATTTAGTGGAAAATAGATCTGGTAAGTTTTACGATTTTAATTAACATATTAAACGAGAGCCCATATTTAAACAAATTCAGCATGCGATGAATTTAGGCTCTCAATACGACATATATGCATGTATATGTAAATTTTTATACTTTAAGGATGTTCTGATGCTTTTGCCGCCTACGAAGTTGGCATTCCATTTAGTTATACCCTACAGTTAGCAGACAATGGAGTTCATGGTTATTTATTGCCAAGTGCTTCAATAGAAACCACAGCTAAAGATTCATTCGAAATTATAACAGGGATGTTGGACTATATATAAGACATACATACGTACATACATACATATGTACATCTGCAGTCAAAAAATTATCATCACACCACTATGTTTGCGCATAAAGATTTAAATTCATTTCAAATAAAAGCATTTAAATGTATTTTGGTTGTATTTTCTTTACAAATACATATATTTGAGGGATTCACAAGTAACTTATATCATATTGTCTTATGTCCTAAAACTTCAAATGGTTTAAGTAGTTTGTTGTTGCTTTTTCTGTTCGACTAAGGATAGTTTATGACATCACAATAAACATAGCAGACAGGGTCATATTATTTTAGGACAATTTTAGTATGAATAGCAACGGTTTTAAATTTTTAGAACATATGACATTATGATATCATAAGTTACCTTGTGAATCCCTCAATTGTATATAGTTAATGTGTTAAACTGCCGTAATAAATAGTAAAGTAAAATTTAATAGTTTTTCACAAAAAATACAAAAAGAAACAAGATTTTTAAATCTACTGTAAAGAAATTCATATAATCTAAATCTTCTCTCGCTGCCTGTCGTTACAATAACAAGCCTTTTGCTTAAGGATTTCTTTAATATAATGACACTTCTTCTACTCCGATTTAATTAGTTCTTTGGCTTTACTAGTAGCTTTATTGAAGTTATTAATGAAAAGTTTAAAGAAACTGAAGTTCAACTAATGGGTTCTTTATATTAAAGACATATAATAGAACCTATTCCGTAGAACCTTATAAATATTGCTGAAAGAATTTTAAAATCATATAAAAAAGAGTTTGAAAAATTACCCTTCAGATACAAACAAACTTTACTTTTTATACCCTTCACCAGAGGTGACAAGGGTATACACACATATATGTATAAGTTTGTCATTCTGTTTGTAATTTTTACAATATTCATTTGCGACCCCATAAAGTATATATATTCTTAATCCTTATAGATAGGGAAGTCGCTTTAGTCATGTTAGTCTGCTGAAATTTTTCCAGCCCCCCCGATGTCGTACAGACACGTTATTGGCATCAAACGATCAGAAATTTTCCCGAGATTCTTGCTATTGAAAATCAGCAAAATCCGACAATTAACGAGATATAAGCAAAAAAAAAATTTTTTTATTTTTTTCTTTTTTACACAAAAATTTTTATATTTGTGTGTAACAGCCTTTTGGAAAATTTCAAAAGAAAAAAAAAATTTTTCGAGATAAAGGCAAAAAAAATTATCAATTTATGTGTAAGACATGCCTTTTTGGGAAATTTAAAAAAAATTTACTAATTGGCCCAGAATCAGCAAAGACATGGGCGAAAAACCGATATGGACTAAAATAAAAAGCAAGTTTACTAACCCCCATATGTATAATGAAAATTTAGCCACAGCTTATACATCGCACACAACTTTCTGCCCACTAGCCAGCCGATTAGGCTAAGTAGGGTGTTGGCAGAGTTTATTTATAATGAATATTGAGCAGCTAATAATAAGAGTTTAATTTTAAGTTCACATGAGTTTAGCAGAATGGATAAAAAATACATTAAAAATGACACTTATGCTAACTCC
>NDXZ01015378.1:0-12071 GCA_003055125.1 Paykullia maculata
TTATAAAGTGGGCGTGTCAAACTTATTTTTCATTTAAAAAATGTATGTGCATTACGTGGCATATGTTTATTTCTTTTGAATTCTAAGCAAACTGAAAAAGTACAAAAAGCGTTAATTTTTTAAGACTTTAATTAGAAACATTTTTTCTTTAATTTTTTTGAAAACTTTTTTTGTATCAGAAAAATATGCCAAGAAATTTCATTATACGACTTTCGGACACTAAGGCATTTTGTATTAGAGTGCATAATTTTTTTCCTCTTAGACCTATAATTAACCAAAAATCAGTCTTCTTGGCCCTCCTCTTTAAACTTTATTGTGCCTTCAACATACCTACATACAGTCGAACGAAGGGACGTAGCTCAATCGTTCTAGCTTCTAACGAGAGTTGTTTAAGAACTTTTCAATCTTTTCTAGTGGATACAAAAACAAACAACAAAGCAAAATATTGATGGAATTGTTTAAAAGAATTTTTAAACAATTAAATCGTTTTTAAAATAAAATAATTTTGAACATTTTTAGGCAATAAATTTTTCAGTGTAAATTACAACGTAATAAAAATATAAAACATAAAGTTTTATCTTTATTATAACAACAAAATTTTCTTTAGTTAATTTAAAACAATAAAATTTATTTTCTTTAAATATTTGAAATGAAAAAATAGAATATTGTTTAATTTTATGCTCTTATTATAGTCTCAAATAAAATTTTTAAGAAAAAAATTACATTTATATAGTGGGACAAAAAAAGGTAACAACACGTTTTGCCAACATTTAAGACAATTGAAGCATTGTTAGTTTTGCTCGAATGCAATTGTCAAATTAAAACAGCATTTGAAATACATACATAAATGAACAAATTTAAGCATTTAGAAATAACAAAAACAACTAGAGATAAATTACAATTCGCTATGCGCCATAAACTATTTGCACATTATTAATTTGTCAGTCTTTACAACCACCCCAGACGAGCAAGAATTAAGATCAAAATATGTATATCAACCAAAGACCCAGAGTCGAGCGAGTATTTATTTGAGGAAAAACAGAAACAGACCAATCAACAGACAGACGGTTGAGCTTCACTAGTTAGCAGAGAACAAAAATATCGTAATTAAATTATTCAAATATATTTCTTTTTTTGAAATAAATATAGCACAATTTAATAGAATTAAAGCGCAACCACTAAAAATGTTAACAAATACATTTTGACTTATAAAAGTTAATTAATTAATTATTTAAGAAATTAAGATATAAAATAATTTAGTCAAATGCTTTATATTTTGATATTGGTAAAAAATATATTGAGTTAAATTTAAACTGTTTTGATAAAGGTTCTTCACCTCATTAAATAAAGGGCCCACCTTATTATATAAATTTTAAAACAGTACCTATATGAAAACTTTGGCTGGCTAATGTCCCAAGTCGCTATAAAGCTTTAGCAGAAATAATTTAGTAAATTCTGATATGGGGTAAATAAAATGGTCGGACATAACACAATACAACTTCTTTACTTGATTTTTTATGTATTTTTTTTAAATAAAAATCGATTCGATTTAAATCATCAATTCGTTCTCATTTTACCTTCATGACTGAATGCGTCCTTTTAATTCTATTAAAAATTTAATCGCACGCTAGTTTTCAGTTTAAGTTACATACATAAAGGTATGCAATTTGTTTTTAAATAAAAAATTCATCTTAAAAATAACGCCAGAGTCTTGTTCTATTTCTAAAACAATTGAGGTTGTTTCGCCATTTGGTTTTTTCACGTGAAATTTTCTTGTGATTAAAACAAAACAAAAAACGAACAACATTTTTTGCATGACATGATCTGTCGTGTTATACTGTCTGTTCATATCTTTGTGCTCTGTCTGCAAGAATAACGCATAAATTATATACGTCCCGCCAACCAACCAACGAGCCAGTGCGTTAAGCGAACAAAACAAGCAGCCACGAAACTAAACCATTCAGCCAGACAACTGTCCTTTAGTTTGGGAATCATTTCAATAAACTATTACTGATACTTGTATGTTTTTGTGTTTCTTGTTTGTGTGTTTTATTTGTGTTTTTTGTCTATTGCAAAGTAAATGTCTCACACCTCAGACACAACAACAACAAGAACAAGAATAATAAGCAAATATTTAAATGAACAAGAAATATATTCTTGTAGAGTAAATACCTACATACTTACAAATATATTTACATACATATTCCGGTGTGTCCATGCATAACTATATCGGGAATATAAATAAAATGTAATTTAAATCATATGCACTATGGGAGAAAATAATTTAACTTTAGCTTTTGTTAAACAACCTTGATGATTACTGGTGCTATATTCGTTATCCATTTTGTGGTAGATAATATCGAGCTCAAACTTTTTTAAATTTATTAAAAATTGCAGGCACTGATTATAATTTTTATGAACCAACTAAGCAATCAACCAATAAATCATCAATCAATCAATAAATAAATGGGTGTGGCACAACTCATACAAAGCAAATACATTTTTTGATTTAAAGAACTTTTATCTTTATAGAATGATGATGAATAAAATTAAAGTAAAAAACTGGCAGAACTGGAAAAGGGGAAGCTGGACCTTTTATACCAAGTACAAACGAGGATGTTATCGGACAGATAAATAGTTTTTATACGTATACTTTAAGCTGAAAGTAACCTTCATGCCTTCATAACCTTCAAAGTAACGGTTGTCCGACCTTTAACTTTTTACATAAGATCTGCTTAATTGGGTTTTCATTACTAGATAAAGGTCCCACTTTTTCTTTAACAATTTTTCATACCTGCAACTTAGGCTGAAATTCACAGTCATTAGTCAACTATTTGTGAACTAAAATGATAACAATTGCTTAGCTAATACGGACTTTTGATGCCTGAACTAATGTCAAACTAAGAGCTGTTAATAAAATATCATTGGCTACATTGGTATTAGTTAACTAATGATAACAATGTTTGTGGTAAGCAGAAACCAGTTTTGCCATAGTTAAAAAATTATTAAAATTATTTTAAATGGAAGTTTTGATAATGTTAAAGGTCACATAAAAGTAAAAGGTCATCTTATTGTTCACTTTAGCTAAAGTTACTTCAAGTTATCACGCACTCTATAGGCAGGTCATGATAACTGCCCTTAATATGATATGAACCACATAATTGATGACAAAGACGAATAGGATCTGCCCGGGATCTCCAAAGCAGAGTAAACACATTATCTGTTATTTTTAACGAAGTTATATCGTGAGTTATATGAGTTACTTCGATAATAACTACATTATCCAATGTAAACATTTCGAGCGGGGCAGGGGTGTCCCCAAATATAAAGGAAATACTCTTAATTGCATATTTGTGAAATTATCACTGTGGTGGATTTTAAACTCTGCATAAGTTATTTTGATTAAATTTTTCCAAAAAGAGGTAAAATTGATAGAAGATTAGGAAGTAGGACTCTTATACAAAGATCTTTAGGTACATAACTATGGAAAAATCGTTAAGTTAAATATAAATTTTAGACAGAGCAATTAAAATATTTTTTTAAGCTTCTGTTTCATTTGAATTTTATTATGTGTTGCTATTGAGAATTGAGAATTTTGCTACAAAAAATTACGAATAGTTTAACTACCTTTGCTACCTACATTTGCTTGGAGAGGTAATTTTGGCAACTGTAAAATAACTAAGAGCATGATTGGCAGTTATAGTTACATTATTAGGTGGTGGTGAGATTACAACAAGTAAAACTTTGTTGCCTTGTTGTTTTTTGGTCACAGGAAATGTCAGCAAAACAAAGCAAATTTTTGTTGTAAAAACAAAAATGTATTCAACTTTTTACAATTCTCATCATAACTTATGCAAAAAAGTAGATCAGCTGTTGAGTTACCACCACCTGATATGAATTCGCCTTGGTTACATTTGTTTTTATATTTTTCCTCAAATATAATGTTTACGAAGCTAATGCCTATACACCTTCTAATATGTTAAGTTGCCTCTGATTTAAGTAAAAGCCGGTTTACAGAGCAACAAATGGTTTTTCTAAATAAAAAAAATGCATTTTTATTTTCATTATTTGAGTTTTTATCAATTGAGGCTTATAATTTCATCTTAAACTAACTTAATCTCGCCAATTGAGCCACAGTGCGCAACAACGTAAAGTTGACAATACTTAAAGAACAATTCTTTCACTTTTTGGCAATCCTTCTTGTTGTTGTGGCAAGAATAAAAAAATGTAATGAATTGCAACTTGCCAAAGGTATTTTTTGTCTCATTAAAGAAGAAAAACACCAAAAATACAATTGTGGTTGGAATTTTGTACTAAATAAAATTTATATTTCTTGTTTTGCCCTTTTTCTGTTCTTTTTTTTTAACATTGTAATAACATGATGCAATCGTGCAATGATTACCAGAAAATTTCTAGTTAAATAATATTATACACATAAACGAAAACTACAATCATTTATTACAGTCAACTGCAAACAAAAGAAGAAAATTACATAAAAATATTAAAACAATTTTAATGAATTTGTTACGTCTTGGATGCTTTATTTAGTTCTACATATGTATGTGGGAATTTACATGGCCGTAAAAAATTATTTCAATTTTAGTTTCTTTAAAATTACCGTAATTTATCTTAAATATACCAGTTCATATGTATGTAAGTAAACATGTATGCGGGATTATTTTTTTCTTTCCTTGTGATTAAATAATGAAGAAGAAAAAAGTAAGATTTTGAAATTCAAATCACGTTTTTCAATAAACAAATTGTCAACATTATGTTGTGTCCTTAAAAAAAAGGATCTAAAAAAATTGTTTAGAAAACATGTTGATGTGTTTTTTCTGCTTTAAAGCTAAGGAGCTTTGGTCAAGGTTGGTGGTGCACGTGTGTGTGTGTGTGTAATTCTATTGGCTACGTAAGTTTAAATTGTTAAGAACAACATATTTAATTGGAATATATTTTTGCTGATTTTTTTTATTTGATTGGACTCTACAAAAGTTTATAAGTATATACATATTTACATACATGGAAAAAGTTTCCAATATCTTTAAAAAGAAGTTGTTTGTACTTCTTAAAAAAAAATAAATTAGTCATTACATCTAGCAAATTAATATCTTCGATCACAGATAAGTTTTAAAGTTTAAGGATAAAAAATTCCTTTCATTAACAGAACCGGCAGCATGAAACATGTAACCAAATCTATCTTAATGCAAATCCAGGTGTTATTTAGTCCATTTAATCTTGTCTTTTTATACCCTTCACCAGAGGTGACAAGGGTATATACATATAGGTTTGTCATTTCGTTTGTAATTTCTACAATATTTATTTGCGACCCTATAAAGTATGAATATTCTGAATCCCTATAAATAGGGAAGTCGATTTAGAAATTTCCCTGAGGTTCTTGCTATTGAAAATCAGTCTTATAACTGACCGAGTTATAAGCCAAAAATGACGACTACCAATTTTATTTTTTTTACAAAAAATTATTATATTTGTGTGTAAGGCCTATAGTACATGAAATGTAAAAAGCAACATGCGCATGTGTCTCTGACGTCACGAAAATAATTAGCATATCGGTAACATTTTTAAAATGAGTTGTAGCGACTATATACGATAAAACTTTGATTTTACACGAAATGTAACTGGGTGTTTTTAAAGCTGGAAAGTGAAAGTACGCGCCATGTAGCAAATGTCGCTTCATGCTGATTACAAAATTACGTCAGAGTCACATGCGCATGTTGCTTTTTACATTTCGTGTACTATAGGCTTAAGGCATTCCTTTTAGGGCATTATAAAGAGCAAATACATTTTTTTGCTTCTATTCTTGAAGTTTTTGAAAAATCCTGGGCCTCGGAATTCATTTTTGACCTATAGTTTATACCGACCGACTTCAATAAAAGCACAAATAAGACTGATGCAATTTATTACTAAATTTACACCAAGTCTTTTTGGAAGACATATCAAGTAGGTGAACTACTACGCCATGCACAAATGGATACATATTTTTTTCTTAATTTTAGAAAAAATACTTGATTCAAGCCAAGCAAAAACTTAATTTTAGACTTTTATTATTATTTTAATAGTTCTGCGCCTGATTTTTTGAAACAATCCAGTTTTGTACTTGTTTTAAGAAAACCTGAGTATGAATCGTAATTAAATTTTTAAGTACGTTTTAGGAAAAATTTAGGAATATAAATCTTGTAAAAATGTAACTGAACCAGTAACTATCAGATAATGACATAAGGAGCTCCTTTCTATTCGATAAAGACTGCGACAAAAAATTTTCTTACAAATTAATAACAGAAAATCCAAGACCAGAGTTCAAACATATCGAAAGAAAATTTCAAAAAAATATTGATGTATCGATATATTGCAAAATAAAATATCGACGAAATATATTGGTATATCGATATTTTTTGCCCGTCCGCAAATAAACAAAAATAAATAAATTGATAATATTTCAGGTTTCTACATTGTTTAGTTTAATATAAAAAGATAAAAAAAATTATAAGGAACTTTTCTGACAAAAAGATGACATAAATTTTCAAAACTTAAGACATACAGAATCAGTTGTTACAAGACATAAACAAAAGAGAGAGTTATACTTTCTTTTTAATAAATTTAATATTTTAACATAGTTGTTTTCGTTGCCAAATAACCCTAATTAACTCTCTAGATTGGTTTGTAGTTGAGTATCGAGTATCCTTGCCTTTGCTTTCCCCCTATTTGGTAGTTAATACAGGAAATAAAACAATCGATTACTTATGTGCCATTAAACCATTTTAAGGCTTGCCTCAACGATGTGTAAAATTTTCCAATGTAAATTTTAACGTCAAATCTTTCTCATTTTTCTAAAATTGCATTCAATATTTAAAACCTGTTATGTAATAAACTTAATGCTTATGAAAATTGTTTTATAAGCTGAAAAACTAAACAATCTTGTATGTAAAGCAAAATTATCCAGACAATTTATTTTAGTAAAACAAAATGCAATATCGTAAATTCAATAAGAAAATAATAATCTTAAAAAAAAGCGAGATATCTAATACCGTGATGTTGCAACATGAAAAATATGTTTCGTCTTCTTCTGCTACGTCTAAGCACCTAATAAAAAACGAAATATTATTAGCACTCTGTTGTTTTATCCTTGTTTTCCTCTTGTGTCAAAAAAAAAAAACTATTCGTTTGAGTTTACTACATGTACACACATACATGCATATGTAAAGCAAAGAACAATTTTTGCAATTTTGTAAACTAACATAAGTTAAGACATTTTGCTGTTGCACGCTATTAAGATAAAAGTATTAAATATATGTATGTATTTATTCATAAAACCAGAGGCCATACTGGCTTGGATGATACTAAGACCCAGTACTAAATACTTAAGACAGTGTAACCCTTGCTTTATTGTAGGCACTATCAGTCGTACAAAAGTTGGAGCAGTAATATTTTATTTAAGGGCATAAAACGTATGCATTCTTAAATATAGGTCAAATTATACAGTCCTTTTGCTATTAGTTAGTAGGAATAATGTGTTAAAGAATAATATGGCACTGGTCTCCGAAATACGTTTGGCCCAAATTATATCGCTTAATAATTTTAAAAATATCTATCAGTGTTGAGCTTTCACACAATGCATCGCATCGGTTTGCCTAAGGACTTTGAAAATTCAATTCAAAATCTTTATTAGGATTAAGTGTTAAACATTTTTGGAAGGTAACTTATTTTTGGACATCAATTAAATTCACGATGATTACGGAATTAATATATTATTGAAAATTTCTAATGACGCCATGTTACCAACCAAACGATAAAATGATTTCTCTACTCGCAGCTACATCGATAACGGCAAATTAAAATACTCTTTACACAGACTTTTAAAATGTAATAAATTTTTAAGAAAAGAAAACGACAATGAAGAAGAGGTAAAGAGACGACAACAAGTTTATGTTTGCAAAATGCTAAATCTATGGCAATTTAATAAAATAACAATAAATTTAAAGCATTTTTTTATACGTTGACTTGTTATTAATTGTAAAAGCGTTCATGTTTAACTTTAAATTGGACATCTATGATAAAATTTGTTTACTTAAGGTGTTTGTTCGTGTTGTCTATTTGCTTGTAACGTGGCCAAAGAGAACCTGGCTACAGGCCAAAATAAAAATCTATGCGATTACCTTTAAAAACAGCAAAACGATGTCATTTGTTCTGCTGCTGCCGACGCTGCTTCTAGTAAAATGGGAAATGCAAGGCTAAAACAAGAAATGCATCATTAGCAATGAAAAACCCATGGAAAATTATAAATATTTTCTATAATTATTGGCGGCTATGGGATGTGTGTAAAAGGAGATTTCTTCTTTAAAAGAAAAAAAAATTTTAATTAAGGCAAATTAGCAAATAAACATAAACTCTTGATATCTGTCGGTAATATTGTATATAGAAAAATAAAGATTTCTTTCCGTTGCCTGTAATATTTAATCCCGCCGCACATAATTTTAATATTTTAGCTGTTACATTTGCTACTGCTAACGCTTGATGTAGCTATAATAATGTCTCATAATGTGTGTGGCATAAAACACGATACGCTCGATAATCATAATTATAATGAGTCGGTAAAGATTTGTATTTTTGAAATTTATTTTATTTTTTCGTTTTTTTGTTATATTGAAGGTTGTGTGAGAAGTGAGATGAGAAAATATAAAATTATTTGGTGATACCAAATAGCAAACGTTTTCACAATTGTGGGGAATTTTTCAAAAAGGCATTAAGTATCTTATCTATACAATAAAATAACACCGTTGAACAAAATCTTACTTTTTTTTGCTGCATTTCGTTTTTAAGCAAAGTGTTATTAGCATTAAATTGATAACTTTAAAGGTTAGCTAAATTGTTATTAAGTGGCTCGTGATTTTAGGACAGATATACCCCCTAACATTTTATTTTCTAACTGACAATATGAGACACTTGTTTTAACTTGTCAAATTTTTTCAATTATTCAAACTATAGAGTTGTTAGGGAGGGTGGTTATAAGGAATCGTATTATCCTAGAGACACATATATTATGCTGGGCTATTTTGTGAAATGATGTTAAAATAAAAATTAGTAGGATTGTATGAGGGACATTTTATTTTTTGGCATACTGGGGAAACTATAAAAGTCATATTTTTTTAACTAACATAGAGTTAATATTAGTTGACTTATTTAGTAAAAAATTGGACAGGAATTTGCAGCTTCTATGGAAAAAAATAATTTATTGAAAAATCTGCGGACCTATAAAAGTATTGACTTTAACTTTTATAAGTCCATCGCTTTTAAGTCACTCTGAACTAAGTCAAATAATTGAATCCAACATCTATAGGATCGGACAAGGCGCCGCCGTCTATGTAAATTAAATTAATTTTATAGCACATAATTTATAGCACTATATCTTGTCCTTAGTAGGACAAGAGGCTGGGTCTCCAAATAACTGCTGACATTGTTGAGCACCTAAAAATGCTGAAACAGACAGATGGTTTAATCAGCAAATGGCACGTTTGCCTTTTTCATTAAAAGATTTTATAACTCCGTATATAACAAAATTATTTCCCATTCACTTGTAAACTTTTCTTCATTAACTTTGCTCCAAAAATTATCAGCCGCCCTTCGTTTATATGTTTTCACGCTTTGGTACCTGTTGTTGTAAACACCAAACAGCTCATAAGCATTTTGCATACACATTTTGCTTTATGAAAATGTTTACATCCATAAAATATACAATATGCAACAAAACGCACACACACGCATACACCAACTTAACTATCAGACGCATAAAAACAATTCAACATTATATTTGTGGTATATTTTAAAGGAAGAGTTTAGACCACCTAAAGTAAAAACAGAATTAAATGTTCTAATGACAAACAAAACGAATTTCAAATACTCTTTGAATTAGTTGAAACCAATTAAAAGATATGTAAAACCGTTTGATTTTTTATTAAGGGATTTAATAGTGAAAAGTACATAATTCTATAAATAAACAGTTTGGCGCGGATTCAATGGGAGGAAAAAGAGATATTCCGCCCATTTAAGCAATCAAAAGTTGATGGTGTTAACTTAAATACTTAAGGTTTTCCATTAACTTTTATGCAAAAAATAACTTATTTTTGATTAATTTCTATTGTTCATTTTAAAACATATTTAAATGAACTGTTTTTAAATTGGATGTTTTATTTCAAAGCCATCCTTTACAAACATCCAACTGCTTTTGCCTTATATGATACATACAAATATAATATTTTTCTTTATTCAAACTTATATGTTACATCCGCATTAGCAAATTAATTATGCCGCCCTGTCACCTTCTGCTGTAGGTTCTTAAAATTATTAAAAAACCAAATAAAATAAAAATAAAAAAATTATATGGATATTTTTATATTTCATATTCGTGCTCGTACATTATGGCAACTTAAGGGTGGCGACAAATTAATGTTTAAATTATTATGTGGCAAATTGTGAATTAGCCGCTTAGTAATTTATGGATTTGTGCCTATTAAAGTGTTTTAATTATAATTTTATAACAAAATTAGCAATTTAATAAAGATAAGTTAAATTCTTAATGCTTTGCACTTCATAATAATTAAAATTTCGACTTAGACATTTAAGAAATGTGCTTCAAATGTAAAGTTATTTAAAAATATATATATTAAAATATTATAAGCAATAAATATAATAATTTTGATGAAAACATGTTTAACATCCATACTAGCGTAGTTATACATATAAATATGTACTTATATGTAATTAACCTTGTAAATATATACTAAAATTAAAGTAGGTACTAACATTAATTTGATTAAATTATTAGGGTGCCCAAGTATCTTTTAGAAGGGTTTCTATATATTCGTTTTAATCTATTACATATCATTCATGGATGTTACGTGATATGTAGAATAGTTTATAGCCCTTTTTTGGTGTCATAATTCATGGTAGTAAAATATATATATGTATTACAATTATAAAAAAACCTTTCAATTTTACATTTAATTGTTGAAAGAGTTGAGCAAAATTCTTTTCAAAAATATTGAGTAAGATACTGTATAGAGTTGGCAAAACAATGGTTGTTTTAACTTAATTATATTGCAAAGTGTATATATAGATCGCTTTCGTAGTGAATTTTTTTTTCGAGATTTCGTTGAACAGATATGCCAGTTAATTTCGATTTGAAAATAAAGTGATCTGCGATAGTTATTGTATCACTTTATCATATTCGCAAACAAAAAATTCTTTCGAAAAAAGTTTGCTATATTTTATCGTTTTTATGAAAGTTTTTACACTTTTTTTCTGAATTTAGTTAAGGTGATGTGTGCAATGCCGAAGAATAAAGTCACCTTAAATTATACACCTTGACTTACAATTACTATCAGAGACGAATGGGTCATTACCGTTCTTCAGTCTAAACTTTCAATGTGATGTGATTGACCCTAGTGATAAACTCTGACAAGTCGTTCTTAAACCTAAACGTGCTTACTGATGTACGTTGTGATCGGTTCCTTATTGGCGATAGCTCTTATTGATGACCGGTTTCTGATAAACGAGATGAAATATTTTACAAATTATTTTAAGGAAATATACACTCAAAGAAAATCCTTCATTCAGACAATAAATTTCTACATTGCATCAATGAAATTGTCATTGAAAGTCAGCTAATGAAGCCCTTCATTGCGTTTATGAAGAATGTTTAATTACACTCATGAGCCTACTATGTAAAACTATGTCATTAATAGAATGAAACTAGTCATTGACTTACTTAAGTCAATTTATTGGTTAAATGAAATATTCTTATTAAATAATTGAAAACCTGTCATTAATTTAATGTAATTTATTCATTTGTTTATTGATATTGTTAGGATATATACAATTTATTAAATATGTCTATATGCTGCATTTCACTGGTGCTTATTCGAAACCATCAATACTCTTTCAAACTGTTATTTAAAACAATCCAAAAATATTGTATGTTTAAAAAAGAATTCAAAAACAAATTGAATGAAAATTTAAGCAAATCGAAAAAAACATTCAAACAGTTTTCAAAAAACCAA
>NDXZ01015389.1:6877-22126 GCA_003055125.1 Paykullia maculata
TAGAAAAGCCACCGTTTTTTTTTTTTGGAAAAATGTCCCTAAGAAAGACGAATCCATGTTTTGCCGATATAGGTCTGATGAAAAACGTTATGTATGGCGTCCTCCAAACATGCAACACAACTCCAGGAACCCATCAAAGACAGTAAAGCACGGGGGATCGGAAATAGAATTTACAGTCGCAATGGACCGGTTGGTAGTACTGCAGGTTGGTTTGGTAGTTCCAATAATATATTCAAGTCGTCGTTATTTGTTAAGCCATTCGGTGTCCATCTTAGTTATTACTGCCTTAAAAGTTTTTTTACTTTTTTTAAATTTAGTATTACGATTGAAATAAAATAACATTACAGTAAGTCATAATGTGGTTCATTGATTTGAAAAAAGAACTAAAATTGTGTTTAAAAGGCTCATGCCCAACTTTACTGTCATTAGTTAACTAATTATAATGGTTTAGCCAATAATAATTTATTCACAGCTCTAAGTTTGCCATTAGTTAAGGCTTAAAAAATCCGTATTAGTTAAACAATAGTTATCATTATGGTAATTTACTAATGACATCCAAGATTTCCTTAAAAATTTACGAATTTCATTTACTCTTATAAAATAATACTTTTTTGGGTTTTCAATTTCCACAGTATTTTAAAAGGTTGGTTTTAGGAAAAAATATTCGATTATTTGAAAAACCTAGTCCTTAATTAAAAAATGCTTATTTATCAGAACATTTATACATACATAAAAAGTTTTCGATTTTTTAGCTTAAACTAAGAGCAAAAATTTTTTGTAAGTTACATATTTAAAAAACTAATTCTTCTTGAAAATTTTATCAAAACTAAATAATTATCATTGGGTTTCTTTTGTGAAAATTTGATGATTTCATCCCAAATTTATATAGAAACTACTCCCCAAATAAATACAACAAAAATCTTGGTTGATTTTTTGGTACCAGTTTGTACCTTGTATTTTTGGAGACGTTATTTTAACAAACTCTTTATGGTTTTTTTACGCTAATAATAATGACGACAAGTAGACAGTCCACGTAAAAAAAATAAAAAAAAAACAATCGTATAAACATACAAAATATGAATATAAATAAAAGTTGAATGAAACTTGGCCTCAACCCGATCAAACAACCTGAATTCAAAAAAAAATATTGTCAACTTTTTTCCACATTGTTGTGTCTCGCATACATACATACATACATATTATGTATGTACTTATATGTAAATAAATATTTATTAATTTTATATTTATGTTTGAATTTTAAATAGAAGCAAAGAAATCTTTCATTTTTTGTTGCTGTTGTTGTTTTTTTTCGTAAAATCTGATTTTGTTGCAACTTTAATATTTATTGTTTTCCTTTTTTAATTTAAAGAAGGGCTTGTTAGGAAAAAGAACATATATTTAAACTAATTAAATGTTTATTAAGTGAAATTTTTATACAAACAATTTCTTATAAACACTTTATAAATTTAGCAAAATACGGAAGTAATTTTTTATTATTTATTTTGTTAAAGGCAAACATGTCTTGTCATAACTTACGTATGTAAATATTTTGAAATTCACTTTCACATTCTTAATTAATGAAGAAATCTTTTCGCTGAACATAAAAAAGTGGTTGGGAGTCTTTCTTTTTCTTCTTTGTTGTTTCCATTCCCCTGAAAAATCAAGTTTTTTCAAAATGACTCATGCAATTTTTAAAATATATAACCGTTACAATTCCACAATTATTGTATATGGTATTTTCTTTATCTAGTTTTTCCTTAAATATGTTAGTTATTTTTAGTTACCTTAATACCTACATATGTATGTACCTATGTCATTTTGTTATTTTAAATATATTATTCATATAACGAATTTACTTTGTATGGAGGTCTTAACTTCCTCTGGGCCGGCCCCTATACATATTGGCATCAGTACGTCAATTATCATGAAAGTAATTTGTGCCAAGTATTTTGTATATAACAATTGCAATTCTTAAAATATGTTAGAGAATTTAGGTACATACATATTTACTTTGTATGGGAGATGTCATTTCCCCTTAAAATATCCCACTGATCATATGGTTGATAACAACTTTAAGTCTTTAATGTCGCGCTAAATTTTTTTAGTTTTCTTTTTACATAAAAAACATCTACATACATACATACATACACATGTATTTACATATGTATGTATGAATTTATGTTTGAACAAATGTATGTATGTATGTATGGAGGAATATACATATGTATATTTTCTTTAGGCAGTCTTAAACTAAGGACACATTAATCAAGTATTTGGTAAAAAAGCGTTACCAATATTTTTAACAAACAATTGTTTGAACAATCATGGCCAAATAAATCCATTTAAATTTAGACGATGTTAAAGATAGGTGCTCAAATCTTTTTAGTTAAACATATTTAACAAATGTGACCGCAGGTTTAGTTCATTACTTTCATGTAATTAAAATACCGATTACCTGACCGTTACTCAATAAAACATTCGGCAAATTTGACGTAAAGTCTTGGGTTGCGGTCGTATTAAATTAAAAAAAAAACCAAATGAAAGCTTTATGGCCGTTTGTATTTTGGGTAGCGCTCTACATATTTTTTTATATCATTATGCAAGAGCAATAACACTGGCAGATACTGAAATAAAATTGTAAGGAAACGTTTTCCATTTGTATTAAATTAAATACGAAATTTATAACTGGTTAAAGCAAAAAGAAAAAATAAATTTAAAAGTAAATTTAAAATTAAAAAAAAGCGATGACAAAGCTTACGATGACTAAAACGTTCGAAAACAGTGGGTATATGTACGTAATGTACATACATACATATGTATGTATTTTAAGAAAAAAAAAGTACGCCGTATTCGTACGTACCATTGTTGATTTTGAAGCCAAAAAAAAAAACATTTGCAACACCATGTAAAAAAAGAACTGGTTAAGAAAGAAGTGAAAGTTTCAAAACAAAAGAGAAAAAACGACAACTTGTGAGATAAAAACAACATTAAACATTAAGCAATATCCCACAAATACATGGTTGATACTTAACTGTATTGGGAAAGTATTTGTATGGATGTATGTATGTAAAACATACATACTATGCATGTGTCATATCCATAAACAGTTACAGTCATAGTTGCCAGATAAAATGAGTAAGAAATCATAAAATTTTGGTAAATCAATTTTTTTAAAACATATCAACGTTTTGCTAGGAGACACAAATTCGGAGACAATCAAATTAAAAATAAAACTCTTTATAACCAACGATTAAAAACTGTGATATTGCGTTTAATGTTAAAATACCTATATTTAAAAAAAAAAATTAAGAAAGTTTTTGCACTGAAAGTGTGTAAATATGAATGTATGTATGTATTTATGTTTAATTTTGATTGGCAAACAAAAAATGATAACAAAGTTTAAAAGAGTATAATATATAATTTGTTTACTAATGCTCAAATTCACTCTTATTAATTAACTAATGGCTATGGTTTAGCTAAAGATATTCTATCCACAGATCTTTGTTCAACATTAGTTAAGCCACCAAAAGCCATTGGTTGACTATAAGTTGTGTGACTATAAGTTGTGTAAAATTTGATAGGGTTACAATTCTTTACCCATGTTAAAATGTTTAGTTAAACAGTGCACTGTGAACATGAAGTATTAGGTTAACAATGGGTTTCATTTTAGTTTACAAATTGTTAGCTTATGACTGTAAATCTCGCCCTAAGTATGTAAAAGGAAGAGTAGGGCCCACTATCACTAACCGGCATGTTCAAGAGAAATTAAAAACCTCACATAAATATAATTTATTTTTAAATGTATGCATGTTGGTTAATATTTGCTTTGTATAAAACTAAAGTAACCTGAAAGGCATTTAAACGATATTTTTTAGCTCAATATTTGTATATCTCGTTCTTAAGCAATACGAAAATATACATACATATGTATATGTATGTACATACATAAATAATTTGAAAAGTGATAGCCGGCCAATTTAAACCGGCTTTTAAAAATATTTAAAATATTTACTCTGCATAAAAAGCACTCTTTCTTACCCATATTGGAAACATAACCAAAACAAGTTTTCATTAAAATTTTTTATTTATTTGCAATTATTTTAATAATCACTAATAATCAGATAATTCAAAAAGTAAATTTTTTTTTCCTGTGTAGTGTGTTTAAATAATTTTTTTTTTAGATATTGCGATATGTATCCAATCCATTGTTTGTTTTATTGATCTGAAATTATTTTTTAATATGTTAAGAAATTTAGAAACAGCAAAAATTTGAATAATTTATTCACTTTATCAGCATTAGTGAATATACATACATAAGCATATCATCACAATCTTGTGGTCGTTTGAAGGTCAAAAAGTTAATTATTATTGTTTGTTTCTCTTTTTTAAGTAAAAAAAAAAAAATCAATTTTATGTTTTGATTTAAATACATATTAAAAAAATAGTGTCAAAAACAACAAAAATGTGATTGTTACATAAACATTTCATTTATTTAAAAATACAATTATGATCAGTTTATGCTAATCATGCGGTGAAGTTCATTATTTTCATCGATAAGCTAAACAAAATAAAGTTTCCATTCAAGTCAGATGAATTTAATTATGTACATACGTTTGTATGTAAATCACTCACCAACAATTTAAATCAATATGTGTACGCAAACAGAAAACCACACTTTCTTTTGTATTGAGTAAGGTCTGGTATGATTTTAGCAAAAAATAAAAAAAAATTTGCCAGAGAATACACAGAAAAAATTTTATCTTAAAATAAATGTAGTTTTTTAATACGCACAGAGAAACCGTTGAAACTACTTTTAAAGTACAATACGCAACGAAGGAGTGTAAAGCTAAGGTCACATTCGTGAAATATTTGCCCAAAAAGGTGTGACCACTAAATATTATATTTTTTAATTGCTTTATTATTTGGAAATGTATCTTAAACATCATGAATATTTCACTGGACATGTGTATTTGATTAATTTAATCATGCTTGCTCGTCAAAAAACTCTTGAAACGAATTTCAAGCAATTTTTGCTAAAAAAAAAATATGTGACGAATGTGGCCGTAGCTTAAGACTTATCATAGTTAAAATTCAAACAGGCAAAAAATGCAAATACATATGTAGAAAAAAAAGGCATAATTTCGGTTCAGTGTTTTTTTAAGTAATAAGCTACTAACACATACTAATATAAAAGAAATATACCCAGCAAATAAATAATTATGTAAATACAACATCTTATGCAGATAAATTTACAAACATGTTTTTAATAGCACTCATTAGAGAATGTTTTAAAAAAGAGAGCCGAATCATTTACATCTGTCCAAGGCGAATTCTCTTTCAGCTGCTGTTAACATCACGTTACGTTTTTAAGGTTGTCAAAATTACATTTTCGCTACGTGTTGAATACTTTCAGCCCTGCTGTCACTTACAATACCCCTAACAAACTGCAGTCAGTCAACTGGAAAAAAAAGAATTATAATCAAAGGCCAATGTACGCGGTAAACGGCGGCAAACAAAGTTCAGCTCTTTTAATTGAACAGCTGAATGCCTCCCGCAGCCGCGTTCAGTTGTCTTTCGCTATAAAACAATTCAAGACTAAAGGAGAAACCCAGGTGTTTTATATGGCGCTACAAAATAATAAAATTATAATCTGAAATTAAACAAAAACAAACAAAAAATACTCAGACTAAAAGAAATAAGTGCATGACCCTAAAAACCAGTAAAAAACTCCAAATAATTACCTATATTGTTTACATACAAGTAAGTATTTGAATAAATACTTATCATAAAGTAAAAAAAATAATACGTACATATGTACATACATGTTTGTTCATGTACAAATATCTATAAAAAAATATAACCTTAGATATACCCCAGACAATATTCTTTGCTGTAGACATTTACCATGTACTTGTCATTGAGAATCCACTAGTGACGTTATAGCTATTTACTATGTAGTTCTTATGGGGCCATATGGCGTCATTGGAACCAGGTATTCACTAGTTCATTTTAGTTATTCTAGTCTAAACTTTTGGTACTGAGACACTTGACCCCAGGCTTCCTGCAGGGTAAGTACATGTTCAAATATATGTACATATGTGAATACATATGTATGTATGTATGTATGTATGTAAGTTTATATGTACATATGTCCATTTACTCAACGTAAAATATGTGAACTATTCACAAAAAATTTTATACGTTTTTAAAATATGTGTTATCTATGTTTTTTTGTCAAAATTGCCTATTGTCTATTTAGAGTTCCAAGTTATTTTTTAGACCTTATTCAACAGTTGTGCATCAGTGTCTATTATTTCAAAAACTTATAATAAAAATCTTTTTTGTTTTTTTTTTTCATTATAGATAAAACTCGTTCAACACAAGCGTTACCCGTTAGCACAGGAAGCGTGTTCTTTTGCACAAATGTCATTTCTCTCCACTGTTTTTATATAAGTTTTTTTAATTATGTATTAAACTAAATGTTTGTTGTTCTATTAAGCTGCAGCGTATGATTTTTCAATACATAAATTTAAGAAAAGCGTAAAAAAGAAAAACTAAATAACAAGATTTAAAAAAAATTATTATCACCAGAAAACCCCAGCTCAAAAAGTGTTTTGCCCTTAAAAATCCCCTGGGGGTTTTACGAAATTTGTATCCCTAATCAAAAAAAATATCCTATTTGGGAACAAATACCCAAAACTGAGCCCTGTATTAGATGACTTGTGTCAAGGCGAATTCACTTTACAGGTGGTGATATTTCTACAACAAGTAAAACTTTGATGTTGAAACATCAAAAGGAAACAAACAAAAACAATTTTAGACATTTTCTCCACCAATTATTCAAAAACAAGTAAGAGCGTTATATTTGGCTGTACCAAATATAATATACCCTTCACCACGTGTGGCCCATTTGGGCAAATGGTCCACTTTTTTTCAAATATATTTTTAGTTTATCTCAAAGCAAGCTGCAAAACAATAAATTGTTTGTATAAAAAATACATGTAAATGTAAACACAAAGGAATTAAAATGAAATACTTATATAATAAATTAATAACATATATTTTTTTTACACATAATCTTGCATAAACATATGGACATACTTATGTATAATACATACATACATATGTATGTATTCATGTTATTTGTGCTATATTTTAAAACACCTAAAACAAAATTTAATTAAAATTAATCATACGCCCTGTTAAGCAAAATACATTCGGCCATATGTATAATGAAAATTTGGCATGGAGTTAGCATAAGTGTCATTTTTAATGTATTTTTTATCCATTCTGCTAAACTCATGTTAACTTGAATTAAACTCTTATTATTAGCTGCACGATATTCATTATAAATAAACTCTTTGCCAACACCCTGCTTAGCCTAATCGGCTGGCTAGTGAGCAGAAAGTTGTGTGCGATGTATACCTTTCACCATGTGTAGCTCAAAGCTGCAAAACAAGTCGTTATGGATGGATCTGGTCAGTTTTCAATACCGTTTTTCTCGAAAGTATTTCAAAAAGTTTGATACCACACACAACCCTGGGCGACCTATGGGAGCTACGTAAACTTGAATTCAACCAACACCCGGACAGACGGATAGACGGAACGTAACCAGTTTACGTTTGTACGTAAAATCAGATCAAAAATAAAATAAAAATCCATCCGTATGCTTAAACAAAATTGTAAAAACCTTGATCTAGAGATGGTTTTTTTGAAAATTCTAAAACAAAAACTAAGATTATAATGTCTAACATTTTTTTTACATGTGTATTATGTTTAGACAACACCACGCGTGTTTTTTCCCATTAAAAATAAACATGTGTTACTTGTGGGACAATGTAAACTGCCCTTATCAAATCAAGTTCAAAAAAAAGCAAATGTATGTATGAACACACTTACATATACATACATACAAACATATGTGTATGTATATCTATGTAGGTATATTTTAAATGGATTACTTTTATATTTTTATAACTTTCACTATTAGTAGCAACAAGGGCACATGTCTATGTAGGTTTGTTACTATGTTTGTATTATTTGTTATACCCTTCACCACAGGTGACAAGGGTGTATATAAGTTTGTCATTCCGTTTGTAATTTCTGTAATGTTCGTTTACGACCTCATAAAGTATATATATTCTAAGTCCTTATAGATAGGGAAGTCGATTTAATATGTACATATATATGCACATACATACATTAATACAAAAATACACGAAGTGAAGGGTATAAAAGATTTGGCACAGCCAAATATAGCACTCTTACTGTTTGTTTTTAATTTCCCAAATAGTCATGTCTTACACACAAATTTAATAATTTTTGTTTAACAAAAAAAAATTTTTTTTTGCTTAGATCTCGTTAATTGGCGGATTCTGGTGATTTTCAATAGCAAGAATCTGAGGGAAATTTCTGTTTGTTTAACATCAGTAATGAGTCCGTACGACATTGGAGGGCTGAGAAATGTTGATTTCAACAGACGGACAGACAAACATACGGACATGGCTAAATCGACTTCCCTATCTGTTAGGATTCAGAATATACATACATATATATACTTTATTGGGTCGCAAATAAATATTGTAGAAATTACAAACGGAATGACAAACTCATATACACCCTTGTCACCTGTGGTGAAGGGTATAAAAAACGCTAAACTACACAAAAATTCAAAACAAAATACATACCGAGCTAAATAATAAAAATCGAAAAACAAATATTGCCATATTAAAACAGATCTTCATGTACATATGTATAAAAATATCTTTAAAGATTTGCTTTAATGCATAAAATCGGTAACTTTTCTTTTTTTTTCAAAAATACCAAAAAAGTAACAAATACCTAACCAAAATGAATGAATATTGTCAAAATACATATAGTTACATATGTATGTATGTAAATGAATTCAGATACATATGTACTCAGTTGTATTTCAAACAGCAGTTTAACTTATTAAGATGTAAGCATATACTACTGCTGTAGAGTATAATGCGGACAGGATGGACTGACAGAGTTAAAAATGTATTTATTTATTTTGGTAATACTGGTGTGCCCTAATGCACGTGTTTTTTTATACATATATTAGCGTGTGTTTGATTATGAATCATCTACGTTCAAACATGTTGTTTTTACATTCATATGTATGTAGGAATATGGGCATTTCCATGTCATCGTACGTGACATTTGTACGCCTACAGAGTGATACAGATTTTGCAAAATAGTGATAACTATTAATAATAAAATAAATTTATAATAATTTCGTCAAAATGTTACATTTAGAGGGTACTATAATTGAAAAAAATTCATCACATTCGGAACCTTATTGTCTGAAATATCGGGCAAAATAAGGGCATAGCGTACGTGACATAAAACGGAAGTGATGTTTAGGTACATGTAAAAATATGCAGCAACATACAACAAATTAACTCCTTCCATTTATGAGCAAATTCATTAAATGAGAAAGCATCTGGTAATATTAGTTCATTTGCTTTTACAATTTGCCACACCTTTCTTTTTTGTTACAAATTCGAACAAATTTCTAATCGAATCGAATTACAGAGTAACCACCCTGCTTATATTGCATACACATTTTTTCGATTTATGCTTTGCAAATTGCGTTAAGAAATCCTTTTTCCTCATGGATATTGTCTATTGTTGTTGAAACAATAATTTTAAAGTAGGTATAATTGCAATGTTACAAAGAAAATACATAGTTAATTGCAATTTCCTAAAATCAATCGAAGAGATGATCAGTTTAAACTGTAATTTTTGCTAAAAAATTGAATGGTTTTTTCCTCTTTAGCATATTTTAAAAAAAGTTGCGATGGATTTTATTTTTTTCGGTCGTGGTTGACATATGCATGGAAATGCCCATATGTACATTTGTAATGTAGGTATAATTTTAAGATGTTTTTAGATTGAAAACTTACTTTTCGATTTTGTTGCTTTAAGTATTCCACAAATAACAAATGCAATAATTGGTGCACAGATTGACAAAATTGGCATATAATCCATGCTCTGCATATAGTCGGCAAATATATCCATATTGTTGAATGTTTATAGGTATTATTTATTTAATCGATTTTCGTTAATAATTTTTTTTTCGCAAATAAATGAATCACTTACGATTTTAGTATAGATTTTTTGTAAGGCGATATTGTTCGATACAATTGACAATTAAGAGGTTGCTACTTAACTGCTTTGTACTTTAAATAAATGATATTTAGGGACTTGTGATTGTGTTTTTTGTTTGTTTTTGTTTTTTAATTAAGTCTAACTTAGATTGTCACGTCTATACTCTGACGAATGAAGCATACGATACCACGTTGTTTTAAATTTAGTTTATTTGTAAAATACAAATACGTCATATTATCTGCGTAATAATCATTTTTGTTTAATGTCAACAATAAGGCCATATTTATTTCTCGAAAACACATTGATTGGAAGCAAAATAAAGAGAATTATCGATCTGTCAGTTTATCTTGTATTAGTATGTAATCTCTTTTTTTATTAAAAGCAGTAACTGTATTTTTCAATTATTTATGCATTAATATAAGCACATACTATGTAACTACATATGTGTTTAAGTTCCAAAAAAAAAAAGAGTAAATTGTCTAAACTTTTTCTATGTTGTCAGCCATTCACTCTTTACCGAGAGAACATTTTCTCTTAACTTTTTTTACATATGTCGGTACCTATATTTTATTTATTAAACATTTTACTACAAGTATGTAGGTATTTTCACTTTTCTTTTAGTATATGGAGATATAGAAGGTACAAACATATATCGCAATGATTTGATTTGCAATTTAATGTATTAAAAACTTAACATAAGCACGAGAAGTGTTGTAATACATTCATATATTTTTTGTTTTACAATTATTGTTATTTTATTTTCTTCGATGTTTTTCGTTTCTTTTTTTTATATCGCAGAGTTAGCTAACCCGATCTCGCACGCTAAACGTTCACAAATAAACTGATTTTTAACTCGACGAGCGTTCATGAGTATATCTCCCCACTAGTTAGCTAACTTAACTTTTCATATTTATTCGCATAAAATACATACATACATATGTACATACATACATAGCGTTGTGTATTTGTGTAGTATTTGGTAGTGTTGATCACAAATAATGAACGAAATATAAAATCTCTTGTCAGGTAGTTGAGTCCGCTAACAAAATTACCTGGGTATAAGAGTGTTTTGGTAGAATTGTATATTATTTATTTATTATTACTGATGCAAAAATCATTTTCCCCACACTTCATATGGCAACACAAAATCGAACTTTAAATAATTATTACAAAATTTTACGTTACTATTCTTAAGTTTTAAAACATTTCTTTAAACGTTTAATGTATTGTGCATTTGCAAATTCATATTATCTTCATACATACATGCATATGTATGTACCAATGTTGCCTTCTTTAGATTATAATTAACACAATTTTTATACCATTCACCGCAGGTGACAAGGGTGGTACATAAGTTTGTCATTCCATTTGTAATATCTACAATATTCATTTGCGACCCCATAAAGTATATATGTATATGTATGTATAATCTGAATCCTTATAGATAGGGAAGTCGATTAAGCCATGTCCATCTGTTTTTTCTCAGCTCCCCGAAGTCGTACAGACCCGTTACTGGTATCAAACAATTAGAAATTACCCCGAGATTCTTTCTGTTGAAAATCACAAAATCCGCCAACTAACGATTTCAAAAAAAAACTAGTAAGAGCGCTATATTCGGCTATACCGAATCTTATATACACTTCACTACGTTGTATGTGTGTATATTAGTAAATTTTATTTCAAAATACACAAACATTTTTTTTTGCTTTTTTCCCAATAATCATTTTTGTGTTAAAAAAACAAACAAAAATTAATAATTAAAAAATCGAAATTTGTTTTCTTAAAAATTCCCCAAAAGACATGTCTTACACATATATATAATAAATTTTAAGTAAAATAAAAAAAAAAATTAAGAAAACGAGGCAGTCGTCTTTTTTTGCTTATATCTCAGCCGGTTATTGATGGATCTTGCCAGTTTTCAATACCGATTTTCTCGAAAGCATTTCCAAAAGTTTGATACCACACACAACCCTGGGTGACCTATAGGAGCTACGTCAACTTGATTTCAACATACATACGGACAGACGGACAGCCGGACATGGCTAAATCGACTTCCCTATCTATAAAGATCCCGAATATATATACTTAATAGGGTTGCAAATGAATATTGAAGAAATCACAAACGGAATGACAAACCTATATACATATACCCTTACCACATGTGTGTGTGTGAAGGGTATAACAAGTAAGAGTGCTATATTTGGCTGTGCCAAATCTTATTTACCTTTCACAACGTGTATTGACGTAAAAAAAAATTTTTTTTTGCCGATATCTCGATTTTTTTTATTTCTCAACAGGCATGCCTAATTTCTGATTGTTTGATACCAATAACGCGCCCGTACAACATCGGGGGGCTGAGAAAACTTGATTTCAGTAGGCGGTAGTCGTCGTTTTTGGCTTATATCTCGGTCCATTATGAAGCGATTTTACTGGTTTTCAATAGCAAACATCTCAGGAGAATTTCTGATTGTTTGCTACCACTATCGCGTTCGTATGACATCGGAGTGCTGAGAAAACTTGATTTCAACAGACGGACAGACAGACAAACAGACAGACAAACGGACATGGCTCAATCGACTTCCCTATCTATAAGGATTCAGAATATATATGCTTTATGGGGTCGCAAATGAATATTGTAGAAATTACAAACGGAATGACAAACTTATATATACCCGTATCACCTTAGGTGAAGGATCGAAGGACTGAATAGATAGGTACCTATAAGCAAAAAAAATTTTTTGTTTGTTTTTTTACACACAAATTATTATAGGTTTGGGAAATTTGAAAAAAATTTGCTAATTGGCCCAGAATCAGCAAAGATAGATACATATGTCAATATATACATACATACATACATAAATACACGTTGTGAGAGTATAAAAGATTTGACACAACCGAATATAGCGCTCTTACTTGTTTTATTGTTTTTCTTTTACTGTGCTATAAAGTATTTAGTTTAATAGATCTTTTTTAATAGACCTTTAATGTAGTATGTAATTTCTATGTACGTATTTATGTATGTACATACATATATACATACTATTAAAGTAATACACGTTATTTGAGAAAGAAATACCAGAAAAAGGACACACAATTTTTGCTAAGAATCTTACTAAGTATTCTCTGGTACTCTTGACAGCAGACTTAGGTACCTGACAAGGAATTTCGTGCACACAACCATATGTATGTATATATGTGCGTACAGTTAATTCAAAATAATAGAAAAGACCATCACAAAAATGTATAAATTAATATTGAAACAAAAAAATCAAACATAAAATTAATTTCTAGAGTAGCGAAATATCAAAAATTAAATTTAAAAGACTTAAGCATAATTAATACATTTTTTAACATACATATGTATGTATGTATAGGTATGTACAAAGAACTAAAACTAATAATTGTTCAATTATTTATTTAATCAACAATTTAACATTAACATTTTTTTTTTTGTTCATTTATTCAATCACCCTTATTTATTAACTAAAGCTCTTTGTAAAACAAATATTAAAATCTACAACAATGTAAAAAGCAAACTAATATTTGAATAGAAATTACAATATAAATGTTGGGAAGTTAAATAAAAAATAAAACAATATAAATAATAATAGACGTGAGTAAACATAATTGATGAAATTCAATAGTTTCGATTAACATAATTCAGTTTTTGTATTGCTGTTGTTGTTTTTTTTTTTAATTTTTCGGTTATTGATATTATTATATTGGTGGCAAGTTTTTTAATATATAATATTTTTTGCTTAATTTAATCATTTTGGTAATTAAAGCCATTGTTTAGTTTTCTCTGTATAAAAAAACGTTCTAATTTAATAATGCTTTCTCTGTATACCACAGAAAAAAAGTGTAATAAATACAATTAATTTTTTTGTAAATACAATTAGAAGTTTAATTAAAACTCAACCAACAATAGAATTTGTAAATACAATAACGACATTCGTAAGTTGATTGTTAACAGTGAAGTCAACAAAATTATTTGCATATTAACAAAACAAATTGTTTAATTTATATATAATGTGGTGGCGCTGCGCTGCATGAACTTCAGAACTTCCTAATGTGCACAAGAGGTGGCGGTGCCTGGCATTCCATTCCTATGATGTATCACTTTTTCCCCTTTTCCACTTAATTTTTAAAACTCGAAAGCCATGCCATGATGAAAATTTGTTTGTCTTCACTGGGGTTTAAAAACTTTAACTACTACACTACGCCGGCACATGAAAACAATTTTTTGTTTGTTTATTTTGTAATTTTTCATATTTCCAAAAACTAATTGTTTTAAATTTTGATATCTTTTGTTTTTTTAAATTTTTTATTAACAAACATTTTTTAATCCATAAATTTAAGTTTAACAAAAAACTTCAATTTGTCGATAATTTTTTCTGTGACACTTTGCTGCATAAAACCCTAATAAATTTTAAAACTTGTCATGCATATAGGGGATTGTCTATTAAATTTATTATATCAAACTTGATTTTCTGTTCAACGTTAAATTTAATTTTAAAGGAAAACTAACGCTAAAAATAAAATTTGCAATAAAATATTATTAAGTTATTAATAATATTTAAATATGTAAGTTTGTCGTTTAAGTTTTTATTTACACATTTGGAGAACGGAACGCACTCAATACATTAAATTCTGATAAAATTATCTTTTTTTTTACTCATACTTAAAGAGTTATTATGAATTGAAAAATTTTTTTAAAATAAGTTCTTTCTATTGATTAATATTTAATTATTTATATAAATAAACAAAGTTATTTTTCACAAATGCTTATTTTATTAACTCCAAAATAACTGTTAGGCTACGGTTACATTCGTCAAATGTTTGCCTAAAAATGCGTGACAACTAAATATTGTATTTTTAATCGCTTTAATGTGATCGTAGCTTTACACTTGTTTATTACAGGTATAGGTATAGCCATATCAAGTAAAAGTGCAATAAAATAATATTAAAAATGACTTGCCAATGAATTAAAACTGACCAGAAAACGGATTAAAAAAGACACATTTAGAAGAGTCGCGGGTAGAGTACCATTTTCTCCCGAAAAAAGTATAATTTATGATCAAACAAGTAAGAGCGCTATATTTGACTGTGCCAAAT
>NDXZ01015390.1:0-11363 GCA_003055125.1 Paykullia maculata
AAAAACTGCATTAGAAAACCAAAAGAATTATATAATATTTTCATGGTTAGCAAATATGTAACTAATTAAAATAAAAATTGCAATAAATTTATAATATGTGTTTATAAAGTTGATTTTTCTTTTTTATTTGATTTTAACTAATTTTGTTTAGAAACAATTAAAAACTTGTTTTTTAAATGGATTATTTTTTGCTGCTCTAATAATAAAGTGACTTTTTATAGTTAAACCATTAAATAGATTAACTAAGTCAAGCTTAACAATTAAGTTTTATTTACCACACTATGCTGCAAGTTAACATAAGAATTTAAACTTATTAATTTATTGTAACATATAATATTATATATGTATATAATTTTATTTGTACAATTTTAAGAATAATATTATATATTAAAATATTTACCAATTTTTAATTTGTGAAGTTGTTTGTCCTTTAAAGCTTTTTTTGTTAAACCAAAGATGTTTTCTTGTTGCCAATTCTTTAAATAAATTTAATTTTTTTAATTAATCACTAATTAGTATTTATTGTAAGTATTTATTGCAAGATTCTGTTTTTTTTTCTTTTATAATATTAATGTGAAAAGACACTTAACAACACTGGCTAAAACATCTTGGATTCACTCTAACATTAACCGTTATTTTTTCGCTAGTTGTTGTTGTTTTTATTTATTTTTTATTTTCTTCTTTTCATCTGTATTGGTATGTGCATGTATAGTTTTTTGCATTGGTAGTTATAATTTTGCGGAAAAATACACGCGCATCATTGCTGCAATTTGATTGGTTGTTTAGTTTGTTTTTTATTTTATATTAATTTATATAGATTTTGTTGTTTTATTTTATTTTCATTCATAAGAAGGTTTAATTTTCAATTTTAATAAGGTTTTAATTTGGTTGGAAAAATTTTAATTTATTTAATATGCAAACGAGACTTGTTAAACGAAAGTGGTTGTTTTTTTTTTTTAATTGAAGCTAAAAATTTAATGCAAAATGTTTTTCGTTTATAACAAATTTGTTTTTTCTTTTGTTAAATTAATGCAAAATCAGTTTGTAAGCTATTTTATTTTTATGATTTTGTAACTTTATTTCAGTTTTAAAAAATTTTCAATTTCATTTAAAAACACGTTAGAATATTATTTAATTAAAAAGCTAATGTATTTATTCTTATATATATTTTTTGTTTTTTCCATTTTTAACACGTCACTCCTCACAATTGTATTTATTTATATTTTATTTAATATGTTTATTAATATTTTATTGAATATGTTTATTTTATAATTTTTAATAATTTATTTTGATTAAATAACGTATGTGTAACGTGAGCGTATGTGCTGGTTAAGTTACGTACTGACAAAACGTTGTCCACAGACTAAATGAATGTGAAAAACCAAACAACATTAACAGTCAAAGTCTCACAAACACACGATAACATCTACTACAGGCATATAGTGACGTTGACTGTGTACGATTGGGACCCCCGAAATGCAAAATATGCAAAAAGCCAACAACAAACACACTCATACTCTACCATATATAACAACGACAACAACTAGTACTCATTTAAATCACCATAATCATGTTCATAATGATGTTTGTTGTTAAATGCTTTTAATAAAACTAAAATACCGTAGAAGAGAATTAACAAAATTCCTGTTCAAGCCTTGTTGGCCGCTCTTTTTTCACTCTCTGTTTTCGTTTATTGTTTTTTTTTTATGTTCAACACTAACATTAGCTCTCCGTCTATGCCATAACATCATTAGTAATAATTTAAATTACAATAACAACAGCTCCAATTAATTTTATGTGTTTATTTGTTTGTTGTTGTTGCTGTTGTTGCTATTGTACGCCATAAGCTCCCCTCTTTATATTTAACATATAATGCATTATTTAGTTATAATTTTCTTAGTATTGGTTTTAAATAGTGGTGGTTTGAGTCTTTACTTAAAGGCTAGAAAGAGTAAACCGTTTATAGAACTACTCAGCGATTAATACACAACAAAAGAGAAAGACTGTAGTGAGAGTTTAGTAACTACATACATAAATAAAAACAACAGAAAATTCATGTTTAAGCATGCCTAAAATTAATAATCAAAACAGCAACAACAACAGCAATTATAATACTGATGTCATTAAATATAAAGTCAAAATAGAGAGTAATTCAATGCAATTAAAATAAAAGAGTTTTTAATAAGAGCGCTATCTGTAGAAATTCTTTGAAGAGAGCTTAACAAATACGTAATAATATATACTCCCCCTTATTTTCTTTAAATATGTACAACAATTCTCTTGAAATGTTTAAAGCGCAGGCCTAGCTTTTTCACTAATATTGTTTGCTACTTAGAAGGAAATTTTTTTTTTTTGTTACTCTTTGTTAAACAGTTTGGCGCGCATTTAAAATAGGAAAAATAAGTAATAAAATCATTTTGTACATACATACTCTGGATTAAAAAAACACAAACAATATTTACTTCAGTAGCAGTAGGGGAATGGGGTGTTGACAATTGTTTGGATATTGTTTAATTGTCGTTTGTAACAGCAGCAAACTTAGCGGGCAGTAGTGAAGAAGGTTGTATGCAATGAAGGTGTATGTATGTTTGTATATATGAAGCCAGTAATACAGCAGAGTTTCCAAAGGTTTTTTATTAACGCGAACCATTTACCGACATTTTTCTATTTAATATAATGATTAACAAAATTTTAGTTTACTTGTAAATGTTAGCAAAATTTTAATTTATTATGGGATATTTTAGCTTTTAAAAATGTAACAAATTTTATTATTCATTTATTTAATAAATTATTAGTTTCTTTGAATGTTTTTTAAATTGCGAATTGTGTATCTCTGAATACGAGTTTGGCTTTATCTTAATGTTTATTGCCTAAATGCCTGCTTGTTTCTTTTCTACTTGTATAACATTGCGTGACTTTTTAATCAATTATTGTTGTTAAGCTTTTAGTTTTGTTGTTATAGCTTTAGTTGTAAATATTATTTTAATATGTTTGTATATACATATGTACATATGTATGTAGTTGTCGACCATTGATGTGTTTTGTTTTCTGTTGCATTTATAATTTAAATAAATTAAATTAAAACTATGTTTATTTTATAAACTAGGTTTTATATTTATTTGGTAGAAAATAATAATTATTTACAACATTAAGAAACATTTACATAAATAAAACATGTTGCAAACAAAAAACCAGAAAAAATACCTCATGATCTTTTATCTACTTTAATATTATCATAATTATGATCCTTCTCACATACATATTACATTAGTATGTTTGATAGTAATCTAAGCAAATAAATTGCGGATATTAAAGTTAAAGAATAATTTAAACATTTTGCAACATTAACAACTTACAGCAATTATGGCATGAATAATTATCATAATGTACTGCATTAAGTGTCTGTAATTAGCAATATGTTGCAAAATACATTTTTCATGTTAATGAGTTGTTAAGACTGTTTGGTGGTTAAGATCTTGAGATGTGTCTAGCAAACAACTATTGATTTATTACTCAACAAATTACAAACGGAACGACAAAAGAAACTTTTGCCATTCTCAAACAAGTTTTGATATTAAGTAGACCTTGTGGAAGCTTGGCTGTTAGGAGTTACACTTTTAAAGGTTTAAATAAATTTAATTATTTTATAATTGTCACAACATTTAAATAGAACATTATTACTTGTTTCTATTAAAATAAATATTTTTGTTAATACTTTTAATACCTACTGATAAACATTCACATGTTTATAACATCTCCAACAAGTTGTCAGCATTTTATGACTCCTTACTATTTAAACAAGAAAATTGTTGCTTTAGTTCTTTGCACGAAATAGAAAAGATTCTTCATTAAAAAAAACGTTAACTTTTAATTTTTGCTTTTAAGCTGCAATTTCAATAACACATTTTTTACATTAAATCGAAGACATCATTTTCATTTACAAACAACAAAAAATATACAACCATCATCCAATCTTTAACCTTCTGGCCACTGCATTGTTTTGATAATCTGAAAATTTACTTAGCCACATACATTATTTTCATTTTTATTTAGAGCAAAGAATTTGTTACTTTTATTTTATTTTTTTTAAACTAAAAAGTGTATATGTATGGCCTGCAATAACTTAAAATTATAATTGTGTATATCTCTTGGTTTTTAGCTGTGTGCAGGTTTGTTGTACCGAATTAAACTAAGAAATTATGCATGCAACAGCGTCTGTGGTCGTCAGCATCAGAATGAGCTTGAGCCACAGCATCATCATCATCATCGTCGTCGTCGTAGTCATCGCCAGCAATAACAACAAAATAATATCTTAGAACAACAACAATACACATACCTTAACTAAAGCATTAGTTAAAGCATATCAAACTTAACTGAGAATTGTACTAGAAGTCAATAGAGTAAAATATGCAAAAGCAACAACAGCAACTAGATGAGCCAAAAGAAATAGAAAAAGTTTGGTTACAACAGCAAAAAATTGCTAACAAAAAAAAAAAACGAAGTGGACTTAAGTGTTGCACTAATTCACAATTGATGTTCAATGTTTGTTACTTTGGTCAATGAGGTTATCCTCACAAGTAATAGTCTTTATAGCGCAATATATAGTAAAACTGCTCCCCTCCTTCCACCTTACCAACTTTTAAACATAAACACAATGCCGCACTTAACACTTGTATGTCCAGAAAATTCTACACTTACAAATATTCTGTCGTAGTCCGCAGTGGGGGAGGCTGTAAGTGAGCTGGTCTTAGCATTCTGTGAGTGAGTGATGCACTTAATGCTGCTGCATATTTTTGTTTAGTTAAAAATTTTTTTGTTGGTTGTTTCTTTTTATTTAAAATTTAACTAAGAAAGTTTATTAGCAATAACCAAATTCTATTGAATTTATAATAAACTAATTTTTTATTCGTTTCAATAGGAAAAGTAATTTAAAAGAGTTCAATAAAAATGTTAAATTATATATAAAAATAATTTCACAACTCTATGTAAAATATATTGCTAGCAATATATTGTAATGTTTGATTGCATTAAAATTAATGTTTATTAAAATTTGCTCACGCCAATTAGTGTAGGGTAATACACTTTTCGCATTATGTTAGCTAAAATATATTTACATTCATATGTGGCATGTTGTGTATTTATTAAAGCAACATCTAATGCTTGTAACCATTTTTGGTAATATGAAAGAAAGTATTTTGTAAGGTAAGTTATTGAGAAGAAAACGATAATGCTGTGGAATTTTTTTCTTTTGCAAAATATTTGGGTTATTGTTTTTTTTGCTCAACAAAAATATCTAAATGAACTTAATATTACGTTGAAGTTAATTAAGAAAAGTGACATTTAATATAAAAGAAATTAATTGTAAAAAAAAGCACTTAAGAAACCAAAGACTGAAAAAAACGAATTTATTTTATATGTTTATTAGGCGCAACATTAAAGACTATACAACAGATTACACTTTGACAATTGACAAAAAAAATGTTTTTTCAAAAATATTCATTTAAAGAAAGTTTTCGTTTTTTTTAATACATAAACTAAATTTCGTCATAATATCGCAGAAAAACAGAAAATATTTTAATAAAAATTTTTTTAAATGATGAATTAAATTAAAATTATAATTAAGATATTCGACTTAAGGCAACCGTAATTCTGTCTAAAGACAATTGTTTTTCTTCTAAATAATATATTCTGAAACTTTAACTCTTTCTTTTTTCTAAAGTATAAGTAACAAGTTTTATTCATTTTAATTTGTACTAAAAGCCCATTTTTAAAGTGATATATGATGTCACACACATACACTCACGCATACATAAGTTATGCAATTACTTACTTAAATACTTTTGCAAGTATATGAACAGTAACATTTTATTGTTGTTGTAATGTTGTTGGGTGAATATTTTTGTTTTATTTTTTTAATTTTTAAAAATATTTTTTATATAAATATTTTACATTTAACAAAAAAAATATCTTCTTTTTTAAAACTGACTGAATTTTTGACTGTTGACTCCTTAAAGTACATAATAATACATTAATTGGAGAAATTATCTTCAATCTTGTTAAATAGTTAAAAATTTATTTAATTAAAACTTAATGTTGCATTTAATTATTTGGCTTTAAGCCTTTTTCTGTTTAGCTGGTTAAATGATTTGCAATACCAAACTGCTTCTAAAAACTAGAAACAGTTTGGTTGAGTTTCACTTTTGTCGTTTTAAGAATATGGGTTAATGTCACAAATGGAACTGTAAAGCAACAAAGTACTTGAAAATATCTCTAGAGTCCTATGGGGTGACCCTGAGGAGGATAGGACAAGGGAAATCCTGAATTTAAGAAAACGGAAATTAAGTAGGTTGATGGGTGTACTGACGGGATACTCCAACTTACGAGCACACCTTCACCGGATAAAAATGGTGGAGAGCAGCGACTGTAGGGCATGCTGGGAGGACATCGAAATAATGGAACACTTCCTATGCCACTGCCCTGCTTTATGCAAGGGCCCAGATTGGAAGCGCTTAGGAATTTGGTTCGAATGACCGAATTCCAGCGAGCAGTGCGGTTATTCTCGATCTTTTTCGCTCCTTTATTTTTCCTCTTTCTTCCCTTTCTCCTTTTTCCAATCCCAGGAAGCGCACAACAAGCCAGCCGCAGACTTAAGTGTATTTTCTAGAGGACATGAGACCCTTCGAGGCTCCTTCTACCGACCTACCTACCATGTCACAAATTATTAAGTTTTTGGTTTGACAAACAATATGATAAACTCACATGTATGTATCTATATTCATATCTTCTGAAATCACTAGTAGTGGGTGACGCGTATTTTAATTAACATTTGTTTCCAATTCCCGAATTTTTCAGAATTTAAATATTATATCATGTGTGGCTATAAACATGTTGCACAATTCAATTATGGCTTATAAACATATTGATGTAAACATTTAACTTGTATAACTAACATGTTGCTAAAATGTTATTAATATATAGTTTCAAAGCGATGCTTCTAAATTTCCTTTTCTATACTTTAACTGAGATATTGCAGTTCATTTTTGGAATAATTTTTTTTTTCTGTTTTTGAATTATTTAAAAATAATTTTTATTACGATAATTTACCTAAATGGCACGAGGCCAAAACTTATGCTAAAGAGAGGTAATAATAATTTGCAAATTTTGCAACAATTATGAAATAACTTTAAGAAGGAGTCGAAAGCACATACGATGGCAAAAATAAAACTCAAACGACAAGTTGATTGTTTTATTGAGAAGTTATGACACTTAAACACAAAAACAAAATAAAAATGCGATATGTTTTGAGGCAAATTAACAAAAAATTATTGAATGTTAATGGTTTTAATGAGAATCAGCGTATTAAAAATGACTGTATTTGGTTTTTAATAAAAAGTTTAATTGAAAGAACGACCTTTTCTGGCCGGCTGTCTATATGGAAGGGGGTAGGGCCACAAAGCCTTAACAAAGCTTTATATTACTTTTTACTTGTCAATTGCTTTTTTAATTTGCCTTTTTTACAATCTTCGTCTTACTCAAATTATTGTGTTGCGATGTTGCCAGTAATATCGTAAAGTATTTTTTAATTGATCCAGCGTCCTCCTTCTTCTGACTTTAAATATTACTGTTGGTGGGTTAAAAGAAAAGAGAAAAAAGGAAGATGCTTAAATAAAATGTGTTGCCAACATTTAATGATGTGGTAAGAAATTATATTTTAAATTAATGTGGTCGATTTTGTTGTTGTAGCTGTTGCTTGTCTTTGGAGTGCCTGCTCTAAACTGGATTTGTGTTAATTATAGTGTTGCAAAGATATTGAAAATTTACACATTAAAAAGATAAATAAACTGGATTGCATTTAATGTTGTAGAATTATGATTTTTTGTTGATGTTGTTTTATGGAAGTGAAGGTAAAAAAATTTAAACTTATATTAGAATTTTTAATAAAACTATTAAGGAAAAAGGCAAAGATTTTGCATTGTAACAGAATTAGCTAAGCATAACCTTAAATTATTTCGCTCAATAACAAGCAACATAATATCTTAAAAAAAAATTAATATGTTTTTCCTTATTTCCATTAAAACCTATTGGTTTTTAAAAACATGTTGCCCAGCAACATTTCTTCAATTAATTTAAAGTTTGGCTTCCCTATTTTAACATGGCAAAAATATAAAATTTTATCTAATAATATTCTTGATTACTAGTAGCGAAGAAACGAATTAACATATAAACCAAACACGCAAATATGTAATTTCTTTTTGGCAACAAAATTTTACTTGATTATTTGTCATTTGTGGTAGCCACACACTATAAAACAAAATATAACGAGATGTGTGTGTGTGTGTGTTTGTGCATGTGTGGAAAAGTATGGCAAGTCCAATTAAATTAGTTTTTTAATATCCAAACCAAAAATTGTAAAATTTCTAACAAACAGCAAATGGGTGGATAAGGAAGCTGTGTCACACATACAAACGTCATATTGCAGGCTGAAAAACTCACGATATTGTAGGTAAGTGTTGTAATATTCATTTGAAGAAAATTGTAAACGCCAAAAGCGTCACATAAGAATTTGTTAAGAAAAGAAGAAAATTAACAAAACGACCGCACACTTAAGAAGCCAGAAATAGTCGTACAACCTTTGAATGCATGTTTTCTATTCGTTTGCTTTAACCTTGCAACATAGTAAATAACCAGCTAGTACAAATGGTAGTGGTTGTGATGGCATAAATTTATATTTATACATACATACATATGCATGTATAGACAATTGTTTATGCATTTCTTTATACTTAAATACATGTTTGTACGTTATTTTATACATTCGATTCTTAAAATGTTGTTGTAGTTTTTATTGCTAAAGTGTTGAATATCTGTATCTCAATATCCTTTTAGATTTTGTTACAATTTTAACATTCATACATTTGCCAATACTAATGCATATGGGAATGTATGAAAAGCCAAATATCTGTTACAACAGGGCCTTGAGTAACGGCTAAAAAACAAACAAATTTCAAAAAATATTTTTTATACAAAATTTTTTATTTTATTTTAAAATGTTTATGTCCAATTAAATGTCAAAAAAAATGTTTTCCGACATAAACCCAAATAAAAAATTTTATGCCGACACCATTTTTTTGAAAATTATTACGGCGAATGCAAATTTTTATGGAAAATTTTATTTGATTCACATAAATATGTACCAACAATTAGAAACTTTTGTTTTTAAATGTTTTTTTTTATTACAAACTTATTAGTTTTTTAAGACAAATAATTTTAGTTTTATTCTGGCTCAAGTTCATTTTTAAATTTGCAAAGAAATTTAATTTTTTATATGTGACAATGAATAAATACTAACCAACAATTTTTATTTCTGTCAGAAATTTTTTAATAGACCTTTTTTCTAAAGAAATTTTTTGCAGGACATTCATCAAGTGCCCGGCATAATTTGTTATAGAAAATTAAAATTGTTATTTAAATTACCCTCTTTAAAAAAATTCGATATCTAAATTAAAGATCCCTGATATTTTTGAATAAATAAACTTTGATTTTAAATAATTTAATTACAACTCGTTCAACGACTCTCAGATGTCTTTTTATAAAATAAAATAAATAACGTATGTTTCTTGGTGTCATTGCTGTTTAGCTTTGGCTTTACTTGTTTAATATTGAAGACGTTGATGTTGATATTATTGCTGTTGTTGTGTTTATTATTGGTACTGCTGTTGTTGTTGTTCGTGCAGATATTGATGTTGTTGCTGCTGCCATAGCAGTACATACATACATATGTGTTGTGTGTGGTGTAAGTGTAATTAAAATCCCTTGATTAATATGTAAATTTAATGAGATTACGAATGAATTCAACGAAAAAGATTAGGTGGAACTGAAAGCGGGGCCACAAAACTTACCAAAACAAACTAACAGCAATAGTAAGAAGAATAACAACAAGAACAGCAACTGCTGTAGCTACGACGATATTGAAGCAAATGAGAATAATAAGAATAAGTATAAACAGAACAGGGACTTTGCCACTTACATATACATACATACATATATATATGTATGTATGTGCAGTGTGATATCATTTGTAAGTGTGTACTTATTTAATATTAAAACCAAAAACGCATTTAGACGTTGAAAATGTTGCAATATGATGAGGATGAGAAGGACAACGACGATGATGATGATGATAATGATGATTTTCTATAACAAGCAACGAAAACTAAATAAATGTATGTATAATGTTTTTGCTATACTTATTTGCCATATGTATAAATACCTTCTATATAAGTTCAAGTATGTTATAGAAAATCAACCGTAAATGATTAAAATTGTTTTTTTTTCTTTTCGGAAGATATTTTGCATATAATTTTCACATCGTTACGTTATGTACTTGCGGACTGTTTAAGCCACCTCAACCATTAACCACCGGCAACCATCGAAATCCAGCTACCATTAAGCATTTGTATCTTTGGCAGTAAGGTGGCTTTTCCAACAAAAAAGGTGTTGTGGTTTGGTGTTTTGTCTGCCACCATTGATATGTACATATGTTTGTTTGTTTTATATGGTTTGTCGATGGTTTGTCTATATTTAATGCAAGTGTGCTTGTGTGTTATGGATGGACATATAAATGTACTTTAAGTTTTCTGTTTTGAGCCCTTGTTAACATATTCCTTGGAAGGTTTGGCTTGCGATATACTTGAAATAATCTTTGATATTTTCTTAAAAGCCCACCCAAAGTGTTTTATCCTAAATTGGCATACAGAAAGGGGTAAAGAAAGAACTTTAGGTAAAGGTTTGCACTTTAATGTTCTTACAAAATTTATGAAATCGTATGTTAAATTGTAATTAAAATCGAAAATGAATAATTTTGAAGTGTTATTAGTGTAACTGATACAGCACTTGATCAAACTGAAACTGCTGGATACGAAGTTTAGAGGGAAAACTTAAGTAAAAAAAAAAATTAATTTAATTATAAAGGTCACAAAAATATATGCTTAAACTAAAGTCTTGAAGTTTTATATTAATTAAAAATAAAAAATGAATTTGCAGCAAGTTACATAAACAAATTTTTATTAATCCTAGCCACCGAAGACTTATTAAGAGAATTCCTATTAAACACACAAGATAATTTTTTGCAACATTTAAATAAACAAAATTTTCTTAATCTTAGTCTCGGTTTACCCTCATCAAGTTTACCTGATCAGTTTTTGTTAAAATTTTTTTTTAACTGGCGTTTTTGTTCATACGCAAACAATTTTTTTTAACAATTTTTCATTCAATTATCGACCTTCTGCCATCTTCGTGTAAATAAAAGAAAAAAAAATTAAATTGACGAGTACGGTCAAGTCTGTACCTTTTTCTATTCTTTC
>NDXZ01015394.1:0-10735 GCA_003055125.1 Paykullia maculata
GGGCATATATTGAGAACTGTTATAGCTGTGGTTTTAAAATTTTCCGTGTGAACATGCTATTATATGCATGTTCACATGTTAAAATGAACCACTAGGTTCGCTCTGTGAAACACGATTGCGAACCTTGGTGTTTACACGACAGTTCTTGTTTCATTTTGAGGTTATATTTTTTGTGCAAATATTTAACGTGGCTTTTTTTTGAAATCACCCTTTTACACTTTAAAATATGTCTCACTTTTTCCTTTTTTATTTAAATATAAGTATGTATGTATAATATACTAGAGTGGTTCGCCTTCCATACAAAAAAAAAAAAAAATTGTGCCAGTCACCCCTTACGATTAAAGATAATGTAAAAAAAATTCCAAAAATATTTATTTTATTTTTTTGCCACGCCTACAAATACCGCCCTTTTAGTATTTTGTTCACTGTATCGCTATTTTTAGTCCGATCGTAACATTTTGCATACCGCTGTTCATGGCTTTGTAAAGGCTTCGTTTATGTTCTTAATAGTTTTTAACTACCACGTCAAATTCTAGTTGCGATTTTTAAAAAGTCGGTTCGTACCCACCCAAATATTAAATATTTTTAAACGAAAATAAAGTCGTGTTATTTTGATGAAACTTTTGCGTTCAAGCTTTTTATTTATAAATAAAAAAGATATAGGAGTTAAACAAAAATTTTTACATTATCTTTAATCGTTGGGGGTGACTGGCACAATTTTTTTTCGAACCACTCTAATATATACTCTTTATTTGTTTTTTCTTTGTATACTTTTTTTTAAAGATAGTTCAGATAAACTAGCGATCAATATTGGAGATGATAGTAACATTTGAGTGGTTCGCGGCAAGATTCAAAATGAACCATGATTTTAAACAGCGAAACATGTTGGTTTTATCAAGATTGGGACGCGAACCGTAAATGAGAGAGCGAACCTAGAATTTTCCTGTCCGTGTGAACATAGTATAAATATTATCAAAATGTTAAATATTAAGCAGATTTGTCTAAAAGCAACAGAAAAGAAGAATAAGCAGAAAAATGTATACATTTCATTAGAAGCGCGATATATTTTTCGTGTCATTAAAGTTTCTAGTGTTTAAAAGAATTTATAATAAATAATAGTTTTTGCTACTGTGCAATTTTTACTGTTTAATTATAAAAGTTTTGGTGTGTAAAATTTGTGGAGCTGGACGTCGACGTTGTCAAGAAAAACTTTTGTGCCTTCAGCAGATCACTGAAGAACACTTCACATATGTTAAAGCCGATTTGCAAATTTTTAAAAGAGAAAGATACGCTTATCTTTAAAAAATACAAGGTTAAAATTAAACCTAAGGCTTGAAGACTTTATAATATTTATGTTTTTAAAATAAACAGTTTGGTTGCAAGCCTGATGGGGTAAGAGATGATATGGCAGCAGAATCTGCATTAATATTCATGGATGGTAAAGAACTTTTTAGCCTTAATTGCGTTATTTTCCTTACTTTAAAAAATATTTATTATATTTTCGGTAATAAAAAAATTAAACACGTGTAATTTGTTCATTTTTATTTAAGAAAAAATGAAACACAACAAGTAAGAGCGCTATATTCGCCTATGCCGAGTCTTATATACCCTTCACTACGTGTATCTATGTGTGTATTTTAGTAATTTTTTTTCAAAACGCACAAATATAATAATTTTTGACATGTCTTACCCACAAATATAATCATTTTTGCTTAAATATCAAAAATTTTTTTGCTTTAAAATTCCCCAAAAGACATGTCTTAAACACAAATATAATAATTTTTGGGTAAAAAAAAAAACTTTAAAAAAACGAGGCAGTCGTCTTTTTTTGCTTATATCTCTGCCGGTTATTAATGGATCTTGCCAGTTTTCAATACCGATTTTCTCGAACAACCCTAGGTGACCTATGGGAGCTACGTAAACTTGATTTCAACATACACACGGACAGACGGACATGGCTAAATCGACTTCCCTATCTATAGGGATCCCGAATATATATACTTTATAGGGTCGGAAATGAATATTGAAGAAATTACAAACGGAATGACAAACCTATATACATATACCCTTAACACATGTGTGTGTGTGAAGGGTATAATAATTGCAAGGTGGAACAAAAAAACAAAATTAAACACATTTTGTTCAAAAATCAATAAAATGTTTAAAAAAATAATTGTCTAATTTTAGGTCGTTAATATTCGGTAAAGTGTTGCCTACTAGTATCTACCTAATTTTCAACAAAAGTGTTTTAGAATACACTTCTTATTACATAACCACACATGGTGAAGGGTATATAAGATTTGGCACAGCCGAATATAGCGCTCTTACTTGTTTTATAGACATTTTAGTGAAATTTTAGCCTTATTATCTTACATAGCTCCTGTAACTATGCCCTCCTGAAATTGACTTTTATCGTTTATGACCGACATACTAAAAACTGTATATAAATAAAAAAAAAAAAGAAACAAGTTGTTCATTAGCACAAATGTGTATAAAAAACTTTGGTTTGGCTATATAAAGTTCTATACCTGGCCAACTCTTGAAATCACCTAAACCTTTAAAAACTGTTTAAAACGTTGTCTCACTTATATCCAATATTATTTTATTACTCAAAGTTTTCCCCAAACAAAATGTGTTGCTCCCAAAGATATAGAAAAATGCCCTAATTCTTATATATAAAGATTGTTTTTTGAATACGCCTTTGAAGAAATAGTACTTAGTACTGCAGTTGACTGAACAATAATAGGCAGATAAAAATTTTATAAATATTTTGTTTCTTTTTTTTACATTTTTTGTCGACGTATATTTCCATATGCTAAAATGTCTAACTCCGTAATCCACTGATGAGAAAGAAAATGTATCTAAATTCACTGATCAAAAATTTTCTAAATTGTGACATTGTAAACAGCTACGTGCATTGTACATGGACAAACTGAAACAAATTTTATAGGATCGATTGGCTAACGATGCCGAATTTGTACAAAAGAAACTTTTTTATACTAAGAGATGAATAAGTTGGAAAACTAAGGTATACGTTTAAAGTAAATAAGAAAAGCCTTGGATTATAAAGCATGAGAAAGATAGAGTAAAGTTATTATCGTGTTATTTTCATCTGCGTAAATGATCATAAAAAAAACAAACAAAAACTTTTTTATTAAAAAAAAAATTAAATGTTGTTATTTTACGAGAATAGTTTTTTTACTTGCCATCATTTTCTATATTAAATGCCCACATAATAACAATTTTTCTGTAATGATTCATACAAAGAAGTATGTACTACCAAATTAATAATAAAATTCATTATCATCATCGTTATTAATTACCACAAAAGTGTCATTAAAAACAATAGCTGCCAACAGAACAATATGTGTAATTAATAACGAATCAATAATAATAAAAACTCTCTGTCATAAAAATATTGACGACACAATATTAAAAGAACTAATACCTATGAAATGGTCGCACTAAAGTTGCTGGCTACTATGAATCGTTTTGTTAGTTGTATGTGATAAAATAAAAAATTATTTGATTTATAAAATAATAAAAATATTATCTTTACAATTTATAAAACTTTGTTACCTCTATTATCATTTGTCCTTTTTATTATTCCTAAATTTAGATAAGCTCTAATTAACTATTAAATGCCAACATTTTAATTAAATTAAGAAACAACAAATAAACAAACTAAATACATACATATGAATGGATGTAGTTAAAAAAGCTTAAGTTTATAGGAAGAAAAAGTACAGAAAAAGTAAATACTTTCGATTAAGTTTAGCTTTAAATTTAAAGCGTCCAAAAATGTTACTGGCATTTAACAAACACACAAACTTAAAACAAGTAAAAGCGCTATATTCGGCTGTGCACACGTTCGGCTGTGTTACACTTCACTACGTGTTTTACACACAAAATATAATTAAGTTTTTGATAAAATAAGATGTTTTTTTTTTTTGCTTATACCTATCCCGTTTTTTTTCAAATTCCTCAAAAGGAAGAATGTCTTACTTACAAATCTAAATAATTTTTGTGTAAAAAAACAATATCATGTTGACTCTTTTTTTGCTTATATGTACATATGTATCTCGTTAATTTTTTTACATTTCCCAATAATCATGTCGTTTAACACACAAATAAAATTAATTTTTGTGTAACAATTTTTTTAACCCACCCCATTAACAAACATATATGTAACTATAGTTGACAATTGAGAGTATGTAGTATAATAATGTTGAATAACTATTAAAATGTATTTGAGCCATCCTGTGTATAGTTGAACAATAATCACCCTGTAGATGAACATTCTCTTTGCTAATAGTGGTGTGCATTAACAATAATTCACCATCTAGATACGTTCAGTTTATAAATCTGTCTTGCAAAAACAAACTTACAGACTTCTATAGCCGTGATCGTCTAGTGGTTAGGACCCTACGTTGTGGCCGTAGTAACCCAGGTTCGAATCCTGGTCACGGCAGTGCGCTATGTCGCATTGTCACGGAAGAAGGTTTATTTTTGTTTATTTGCCAATATTATTAACTTATATGTTAAATTTTTATTATGAATTTTTTTGGTATTTCTTTAAAAACATCTAAAAACCTCTCACATTTACATGGTGATTAAAAATTCATGAATATAATTATTTCAGCGTTGATTTTTTATTTTTAACGTCCATTCGCTTAACCTTTATGCAGTATATACAAATGTTTAATTATATTTATATTTAATTTCTATAATATTAATATCAATTAAATATAATAGTATTTTAATTTCGAAATACACCATAAATATTGCGTTTGTTACGTTCTAAGAACAAAATACGAAAGCAGCTTTTCTCACGTGCAAGTACGAAATAAAATAAAACATAATGAGAAAAATACGAATGAGCATAAAAAGGAACACAAAAAAAATCGCAAAAACCGAAATCGTGATGTTATTTTTACGCCCCTTTCTATTTTATTCATGAATATACATATGTAATTCATCATCTAAATTGGGCCTTTGTTTTAATTCAAGTAATCTACATTTAAATATACATACATCTATATATATAAAATAGTAAGGTGAAGGACAGACTGACAGCCCAAACAGATAGAGCTGAAATTTGAACTGTGGATTACTCTCACGTTGTATAGATCCACTAAAAAGGGATTTTTGAAAATTCAAATATTTAGGGGGCAAAAAAGGGAAAAATCTGTTACCATATATATCTTCTAATACATACAAGATACAAACAAAATTTAAAAAGCATTCTATTTTACTCAAAAAACAAATAGATAGGTGTCTGGTACTTTTTTGAAATTTGGGTACCTGGAAGGTGAAAACGTGTAAAAATTATATTTTGGGGTAGCAAAACAGACCGGGTCCATGCTAGTATTATTATAAATATAAAAGTATATAGTACGCGAAATGTAAAAGGCAACATGCGCATGTGTCTCTGACGCCACGAAAATGTTTAGCATATCGGTAACATTTTTAAAATAAGTTGTTGGGCCTACATGCGGTAAAACTTTGATTGTACACGAAATGTAACTGGGTGTTTTTAAACCTAGAAACTAAAAGCACACGCCATGTAGCAAATGTCGCTTTTTACATTTCGTGTACTATAGGCTAACGTCTTTGATATTATTTTATTATTATAAAACATAATTTCGGCCCTACGCTCCTTATAGGAGTAAAAGCAGGGTTTAAAATGCTACCGTCAACATGTATGAACAGCATAGCAAACAGCAGCTTTTCCATACATGTTGATGGCAGCATTTTAAACGCTGAGTAAAAGGAATGAATATATTATACATAATTGAATATTCATATTTCGATATGTAAATATGTATATACATAGTTTTATTTTTAATCAGGATATACAGTTGAAGCTTAACTATCCGGATCGCACGGGACCAGGTTAACACGAATAATCGAAAAACACGGTTAATAGAGGTTAAATTTTTTTTACAATTTTTTTTTTTCACCATGAAATTTTAGTCTACATATAACATAAGTACATACATATGTATCTTAAATAAGTACGGTCTTTGGCGAAACCATTTACTTGTTGCGAAATCAACTTACAGATTTTCGTATATCTACTTTTTAAGTCATCGATTGATTCGTTTTTGGAACCATATGGGCAAATCATGCGAGACGAACGCTATATTCATACGCGTTTTCGGATTGAAATATAAACATTTTTTGGTCTTTTAAAAGAGATACCTTTAGCTTATACGTAGTGTTTAGTAGGATTTTATTTGTACCTTCGAATGTCATAAAACATAATTTTGTAACAGGTATTTGTTGTGAGATAATTGATCACAAAAGTTTTGTGACGCACGTCATAAAAAGTGGAAGTAACTTTAAAGTTAAAGTGTGTTTTCGAAATGTTTAGCGAATTTTGCATAACAAAGCACACAAAATCTAATTCTTAAAAAAAATATGAATATAATAGAAATTTAAAACAACTTAATTGGAGCCAAACAAATGTTTAGTTTTTTATTAAAAGCCGTGAACCTTTTGTGACGCACGTTACATTTTTTCCAATAGAGTAATTCCATGTTATGTTTACCAGAAATTTTTTGATGGTTTCCGATTTTGATAAAATTTTGTGAAACGGTTTTATTTTTGATAAACAGTGGCAGCCCTAAAGCTTTAAATTTTTAAAAATCAAAATTTCATAATTTTTGTTGTGTTTCAGATTTTAAAAATTTGTTTTTGTTAATATTAAATAATTTAAATAAAAAATTTTTTTATATTATTTAAAAAAAAAAAATGTATCTCCAAATTTTTCAATAACTTTAATACAAAAAGCTTCATATATGGTCTAAGTACCCTGCTTATTTCAGAGTGGTGTCTCTACTTGTTTTCGGGATATTAGAAAATATGAAGATGTATATTTACTTTTTTTAAATTGGAGAAGTAATTATCATTATAAAATAACTTACAATAAGAATTTGATTGCAAAAGGTAAATATACATCTTCATATAATTAACTTAAAGCGAGCATCTGTAATTTCTTAAATATATCCAGCAAAAACTTGCATTGCTTTGTAATTAGTTAAAATTATATAAATCCAGTAAATGCACTACTTACCTTTTGGCGATGACACGGCGATGTCATTGGAGGCGTTGTAAACTTGGTGCGTTTTGCACCATTTGTGGTGCTTTTTTAAATTTTTTGTGCGAAAAATTGCCTATTTGAGGGGGTTGGTGGTGCACTTTTTTTTAAATTTCGGTGCGTTTCTTAATTTTTGGTGGCACCAAAGCAATTCAACACAACTTTTTGTTTCAGTGTAAGAAAAAAATCTTTTTACAATACGGTAAATTCATTTTTATGCTAAATAAGGGCCGTGTCAGATAAAACTTTGTCGCTTTGCGTGACGTTTCTAACTTTGACAAAAAAGCGTGAAGCAAAAGGTGTATGTCACAATGAAAACTTTGACAACACTTACAAAACTAACAAAATATGAGAAAATTATTCCAGCTAATTGTCAAAGCATAAAGCATACTCAAATGCAGAAATTGAGCGCATGTTCAGTTCAATGAATTTGTTTAAATCAAAGATACATAACCGAATGTGTTTAAATGCTGTTAATACATAACTTCAAATTACTTCAAATTAAAAATGGATTAAAACTGGAAAACTCTTGTTGTAAATCTTACAAACTTCCTGATAGTGTAAATTGCCACATTAATAGTACTGATGTTTATAAAATATCAGAAATATTTGAAATGAGATCTGTTTTATGGCCAGATGATAACAATAATGATGAAAATATTAGCTTTAATAATATGGAGAAATTATTATAAAGTTTTAAACTCTTTTTAAAAAGTTTTAAACAGAATTAATAAAATTAATGTACAAAAATGTTTTATCTTGTACAAATGAATGCAAATATACATACCATGTATGTACAAATTTGTTTAGTTTTTTGTAACTATATTGTAAAACACTGTTTTATTGTTTTATTTTTATTACAAAAATATTATGCTTTTTATGCAAAATTACATTTAATATATATAATATAACATTAAATAAACATTTTAAATAAAAAATAAACTCTAAGCTTGGTGCGTTTTTTTTAAATGGCGCGTTTTTTTCTCAATTTTGGTGCGTTTTTAAATTTCAAAGCTGATAATACTGGCAAGTACTTACCCCGGTCCCCTACAAATAGCACTTAAATATTACCACTCTCGCTTACAAAGAGGGATTTAGTAAAGTCATTACTTTAATGTCATTAAATAATTAATTACTAATACATATGTAAATCATTATTAATAAAATTAAAAAAAAGTAAAAAATGTCATTAAATAATTAATTACTATTACATATGTAAATCATTATTAATAAAATAAAAAAAGTAAAAAATTAAATAACTTCAACATCCGTTATAAATTAGGTAATTAATTAATTTTGAAAGAAAGAGAGATTATGATAAACTTTACTCAATTTTGTTACAGCCTCTTGTAGATTTTCGTGGTTTTAAGACACAGTTTTTAACTTATACAGGTCATTTTCAAAAGTTTCTATGTATATTTTTCTTCTAATGTTTAAATTGTTGATTTTGCTTCTATTTAGATTTTTTCTATTACGCTTTTTATTTTAGAGCTCCCCTTTAATTTTTCTTGCGCTAAAGATGTGAAAATTAATATTTAATGTGATAAGCAGTTATAATACTTCAAAATTTTTTTTCTTTTTTTAAAACATTTTAAATTTACTTTAACTTTATTTAGAATTAGATTAACTAGCGAAAGTTCGCAAAACCTAGCGTTCGTTATAACAGTAGTTTACAAAAAATTGCTTATCATAAACAAATATTTTTTATAACTGGCTTATGTTATAAACGAAGTTCAATGTTGTACATTAATTTGCTTATGTTTTCTTCGACCTTAAGTTTTATAGTTTTTAATTTAATCTTTATTTGGGCTCGAGGTCAATTTCTATATTTAAATAAAACTCTTTTCTGTTCCATTAAATATAATTTTATTTTTTTGTTAATTAATGTTACGATCGAATACAATTCGCCTTTATTATTATTATTTTTTGAATTAGATCCACTTTATAGAGAATCTATAATAGAATTCCTTTAAAAGTTAGTTATAGTTAGTATGTTAATTGTTTTTGTTTTAATTGTATAATTTACTGTTGAATCTTCAACCTGCTGTAGCTCACTCAAAGAGGTTGTGATGCTATAGTAATTAAACACATCAAACCCAGGTTGAGTGAGGCAATGCAAGAGAAATTGCCATAGCAATTATTTCAAATTCCACTTCACTTGTTTGTATTTATTTATATAAATATGCACATATGTAAATGTATTCCATTTAGCACTTGAACTAACTCCATTCAGTTGCACTTGGTTTAAACACTTATTACACTGGTCAACACTTATTATGCCAAACACACTCTGTTATCTTATGTTTTCTTCACCACCTACCCTCATAAGTAGTTTTGTTTCGGCTGTCTTTGGATTTCTAGTGATGTGTTAATTACGCAATCAAACAGTGGCGAATTAATAGCTATAAATTTAATTATTTTCGTATATATTTAAATTTAGTGATTTTAAGTAAATGTTGAGATTGATTGATTGATTATAATAACGATTTTGAAATTAAAAAAAAACAAAACAAAATTTCGCTTAACTTGCGTTGGAGAGTTTTCCCCAGTTTTGGGGTTTCGTTGCGAGCAAATATAGAACATATTCTTTTAAAATCTTTACTTAATTACAATTTATTTTTAATATCTGAGCAAGTAAACAAAAATATACATATCTTTCTATCCATAAACTTTGAACATCCTGTATTTGACCTAGAAAATTAATATATAAGGATTAAAATTTGTTTATTATTTATTAAGACTTATATGCATAACATGTGATTAAAACTTTTACGTTTTAATTTTTGTGTGACGTTTTATTTATTATTTATTCAGTAGCGTCCTACTTAGAATTTGCATAATTTGCCAAATTATTTATTTTTATCCATATTTTATGTATATTTTTGCATACATGCATGCTTTCATCGGGGCACACATTTTTGGAATAACGAAAACCACTTTAAGAAAATAACTGCAGTAAAATGCATCTTATATACATATATTTTCGAACTAAGAGTGTCAAATATTTCTTTATGTACTGTACAATTCAGGTCAATTTGTTGTATGCATTAATTGGCCATCCATCCATTGATATGTATATTGATGTAATTGATAGTTATTTTAAACTGAACTCACAAATCCACAACCAAACCGTATGATGATTTTGATGTGATAACGATTATTATGCCATCCTCCATTGATTTCACTGATTAAAACGTAACTCTTCTTGGTATTGCTTTGTTCAAAAGTACTAATATTGGATTGGTTGCTTAAATAGAAATGAATATAAATTGACACTTGTAACCATTTGTAATCGAAAAGACTCTTTAATGTCAAAGCTACAAAAAAAACATTAATATTGCTAAATTAACTATGAATTTATAAAAATTTAAATATGTACATATGCTTCTATAATTATAAAATTGTATTTATTAATTAAATTATTAGTAACGATATTTTTTTTAACTTATAAATTCTAGAACCAATCGGTAATCAATTGTGACCTATAATCTTCTAAATATTTGCATACCGGACCTATAAGCACAACTGTGCACAACCAAGTTTACGCTTTTTTGGTTGTATTTTTATACCCTTCACACACACATGTGTTAATTATACCCATCACACACACACATGTGTTAAGGGTATATATAG
>NDXZ01015400.1:0-22410 GCA_003055125.1 Paykullia maculata
TGGCACAGCCAAATATAGCGCTCTTACTTGTTTTTGTTCGAAAGCCCAAAAAAAATGTAAAACTTTGTTTTTTTTTTAATTTTAGTTAAAAAAATCTAAATACAAGTAAAAAAAGCGAAGAAGAAAAAGTCAAGTCAACAGAAACAATCATGCCAACTAGCAAAACAATACAACAAAAAAAGTGTCAAGACAAAAATTGGTTATTGAAGATAAGAAATGTGGTTAAAAATCGAAAGACAAACGTGAAACATCTTGGCAGCAGTTATAAATGCCATCAAACATATACACACACGTGCACATTTATACATGCACACTTAAGCCTGCTTATTCAGCTTAAGAGCAGCAATAATCCCAGCATCACTTACAACATCAGTAGCAATAACAACAGCAGCAGCAACAGCAACGAAATCAATAATTAAAGTAAGCGACTATTTACTAACGGTGCTACTGAATATTATTTGCATCCTTTGGATATTTATCAAAGAAATTGATTATTTTTAAGAAATTTTCTTAAAACCTACTAATTTTAGAAATTTTTTTTATTTACTTATTTGGGAAAATTTAAAAAAAACTTTTTTCATTATATTTTATTATAATTTTTTGACTAGAAATTTTTTCAAAATTTGATATTTTAAGATTTTTTTTAAATCTGCTATTAATTTTCTTTTAGGATTTTTTTTATATTATGATTTTTTATGGAAATAGTTTTTTTTATATTCGGCTTTTTTATTAAATTGAGAAATTTTTATTTAATTTAAAACATTTACACATTTTCAAATTTTTCGCACAAAATTTAAAAAATTTGTCTAACAGTTGGTTAATACTTTTTTTAAAATATTTTTTTAAGCTTTTAAAACCAAAGTTACAGTTCTCTTGTTTGGTTTTTAATTTTCCATGCCAGTGTGAAGAACATTTTCTGTCAAAACAATTTTCTTAACTCTAGTGTACAGTTTTTTTTAACACAAAACAATACTTAAAACAACTACACGCCAAATTCAAAAAAAAATGCTTAAGAAAATGGAAAACAACAACAACATTATAAAAAAAACTTATACATTTTTCATAAAATTCTTTTGAACAATAAAAGCACCAACGCTGGCTGCTAAGTATAGAACTAGAAATAACACACAAGAAGACTAAGAGCAAAAAAAGACACAGATAACAAAAACAAAGCAAGAAAAAACAACAAGAAAAGAAGCCAACAGCAACAATCAACAACTTGTTTAGCACTTGCCAGTTTTAAGTCACAGCCAGGGAAGCCCAGTCAGTCATGAACAACTGAATGAAGTTGATTCTGTTGGCTGTTGGTTATTGTTTGGCAGTGGATGGATGACTGATAAACAATACAAACAGACAGACAGGCAGACAGACAGAGTCACTTGCTTAAAGGTGATTTTTGGTTGGGAAGTTTATCATTGTCGTTTCTGGCTAAAAATAAGAGATTTTTTTATTAACAAAATTAACACCATTAAAGTTTAACTCAAACCACAATCGACAAAGACCTATAAAGTATAAGTAACATATTTTTAATGGAGAGAAAGAGAAGTGGCGAGTGTTTTAAATTAAAACAATAAAAACAAAAACAATCTTTAGAAAAATAACAACAACAAGCCTTAATTACACTAATCAGGAAACAGCAACAGCAATCGTAAAGAACATGTGACACCAAAAGAAGAGTAAAAGGGAATCTACATGATTTTAATAGATGTTTATAAAAGACAAAAATAAAAATAAATTTCAGGTGAAGCAAAAATTTAAAAAAATTTTTTAAAAATAGAATAAAGAAATTAGATTTTTTAACTTTTTGTTAAAAGATTTTTCAAAATTTGTGTATAAAAAAGTTTTTTTTATTAATATCTCAAAGAAAAGTTAAAAAAAAATTATTATTTACAGTCACATGCGCCTTTTTGGTACATAATAAAATTTTGGTTTTGACTTTACAAAGGAAAAGCACCCTACCCTTGTGTGGGTAATAGGTAAGAGTAATTTTTTCAATCTACAATAATCTAACGTTAACTTAATTCTGATTTACCTTAGTCACATTAATAGTTGAGAAAAAAGTATAACTAATTCTTGCAACCATATACATATTTGACATTGTCGTTTACATCAAATATGTCTACAAACATATTTGTTTGCGATAATCATCTGATCTCTCTGGTCATTTTATGACAAACTTTTCCCTCAAAACAATTTTTTTTCGTGTACAAATGGTTTAATGAGAGCATTTTCGCCATAAACGTTGACAAGCAAGATTGAGGCTTAGTTCCCAGCAGATTTAGTTTTTCCATTTATAGCAAGTTTTAAAAAATTGTTGTTAAATTTACCTAAAAATCCAAACTTCAGTAAATCTATTATTTCTTTAACAAATAAATATTGAATAAAAATAAAAAAAAGTTTGAACTTCTTTAATGTTTGTCCAAATCTTTCTCTTGTCTGCTAAAGATTTTTCTTGGAAAAATTTAATTTTCTTTTTATTAGAAAAAAACTTTTTGGACAATAGCAGAAGAAAAAAAGAAAAAGAAAATTTAAACTTTAGCAAAACAAACGAAAAAAAAACTCATCATCAAATCTTCACAACAGGCTATTGTTTAGCTTAGAAAACTAATGCAAAAGTTTTTTTTCTTCTTAAACCAAAAAAAGTGTTTGTGTGTTGGTGTTGGCCAACTGCAGAAAGGAGAGCAACGAAACGAGGATTCTTTTATTCCTTAACAAAAAGTGTTAGTTAAAATTCTTTGGAGAGTGTTTAATGCATACAACAGGGATTAAGAATGATTGTATTGGCAACAGTGTAGCAGAGAAGATTAAAAAAGAAGAAGAAAATGAAGAAGAGGAAAGATAAATGAAATGTTAGCAAATATTTACTTGTTTTGAAAATGAATAAATAAAGATTGATTTTTCTCCCTTAATACCCCGTCAAACAACAACAGCGAAAAAAAAGCACAAAAAAACACAAAACAAAACAAATAACAACTATTAAATTTAAAAGTGATAAAAAGTTTTCTTCTTACTATAAGTATTTACATCTTCTTTAGTATAGAATAAGAAACAGCTGTTGTTGTTTATTTCTTAAAGTTAATTTTAAGTTTTTCCTCTTGTATTGCGAATAAGACTTAACAAATTCTAAAGATTTTCAATTTTGTTTGATTATTATTAAAAAGCAAAGCCATTTTAAATTGCTGTCGTTTTTCTTTAAGCCCAATAAATGAGCCTCATTTGTTAACCGCGTTATTGTAAATAAAAGCATGTTCCTACTACGGGAAAAGTAATGGATCTGTGTAAAAGCAAACACTTGTAAGTAAAACGAATGTAATTTTTTTTAAAGAAAATTCTATTTTTGTCTTTATTGTAGTGCTTAACGTTTAAAACATAATTTTTAAATTAGCTTTTACATTTGTTTCAATAGTATGATTCCAATAGAGAAGAAGATGACTTTTTAGAATATTAACAGAGCAGATTTAGCCTTAAAGCGCAGATGGCAACTACATGCTTTGGGGTTATGAAGTAAATATAGCAATATTTTCAGTTTTATAAACAGTGTAAGTCGGTTTGGTTACAACTTTCAAACTATTCTTTAGCTTTATTTTAAACTTTTAACACCAGGAAGTTGAGCGTAAGAAGTTTGATATTCCGCAGACTTGAAGTTTAAGCACAAATAGTGGCACTGTCTGCCAAAGTAACCTACAGCAGAATTGAAACTAAATGAAGCAAATTAATTTTATTAATACTTTAATTTGCTAACAACATAACTTCTCAACTAACACTTGTTTATGTTTACAACCTTGAAAATGCATAGAAGAATTTTGCTGGTTTTTAAAGCCAACATACTCTTAAAATAAGGCATTATTTTCTACAAACTGGCATATAACATGGCTAATTGCTATCTTTCTAAAGCCAAATCAATGTCCCCCATATTGCCATCTGTTTACATATTTGTTAAATTTAGCTGTTTTTTAATAACTAAAGGAATTTTTTAAACTTTTCCCCTCAATTTTTCTACTTCATTTCATAATTATTTCCCTTTCCTTAACAAACTCTTCATTCGTAGAAAGTTCTTACAAAAAAAACCAAAAGAAATTTTGTTTTAATGAAATAATCAGGAGAATTTCTACCTAAACTTGAAAATTATTTTTAATTAACAATAATTTGTTGCAACAACAAAAAACTTAAAACAAAGTATAAAGAAAGAAAATTTAATAATAAACTTTTTCAAAAAGGAAAGTTGTTTATTATTTTTTCTTTAGCTATTTATATACTTATTAAAAGTCCTTTAATATAATAAGTTTTTACTTATAGGAAAAAAATGTTATAAAAATAAAAATAAAATATTTTTATTTTTAGCGATATAATTACAAGAATACAGAACAATAAACTCAGCAAGAGAAATAAAAAAGAAACAATTAAAAAGAAAAATCAGTTGTAAAGTTTCTTCTTAAAAATGTTCTGTTGTATTTTACTGACATTGCTTTTGTAGTTGTTGTTGTTTTATTGTTTGTAATTTTTTTTCCTTTGGTCATTTACTCTCCAAGGCAACTTAGTTGCACAAGTTGTGTTGTTGATATTTCACATATAATTTTTTAAAGTTGAGTTAATAAATAAATGAATGAGTGCTAGTGACCACTACAACAATACAAAAACAAACAAAAAAACACTTTCCCTCCCTCTCTCTCCCACTCTTACACATCCATATAAACAGTTGTAATAAACAATAATAAAAACTAAATGAGTAAACAACACGTTAAAAATGAACATGACTACAAAAACCCAGCAGAAAGAGCAGAAAATAAAGTTCTTTATATTGCAACTACATTAACTTTTTGTGGCAATTACAACAGCAGCGACAAGAAATCAAAGCTTCATAATTATGTTGCGTATTTTTACGACGTGTTATATAATTTTATTGTTTTAAATTATAAATTATTATTAATGTCATTTGCTGTGGCAGCAATTATAAAACAGCATGGGCTCTACCAAAAAATATATTGCAACAATTTTTTTTTGCCCACTTCATATTTAAATTGTATGGTTTTTGGGAGAATAATTAAAAAACTTTGTATACAATTTTAAGAAATTTAATTGGAAATTAAAAATATTAGCGGAAGTTGGAAAAATGGCATAAACGTGTAAAAAAAATTAAATTAACTAATGACTTGTAGTTTTTAAAGATCTTATAAGGAATAAAATGCAAACAATAAGCTGCACGGTAACACTAATCTTAATATAAAAAAATATTTAATTTTAATTTAAAACAACTGTCCCAATGTCAAAATGGTGGATGAAAAAAGCGTAACCAAAGATAAAAGCTTTTAAAAAAATCAAAAAAAAAATAACAAAGATGTTGTAATACAGTGTAAGCTATGGCATTTAATGTTCACCACTCAGAATGTAAAGAAAATTTTGGCAGATTGTGTTGCATTTCGTAATGTCCGTCTATTTACCTGTTCACATAGATTCTGTTGCTAAAGAACAAGTCGACATTTTGTATATTTTTAATTGAAATTTAACCTACCAATATTTTTATCCCAAAAAAAAGGAAATCAAATTGATATTTGAAAAAATCTGCCCATTTTTCATTCAAGTCCTATAAAATCTTCTGACCCTGGCGATGTTTCAGTCTAGCCCGTGTTCTTTTAATATACTCATTTTGTTAAGTTAAGTGACACTACGTGACAGATATTTTGCCTTAAAAACTTATTGTTCCATAATAAAATATCCCTTAAAATACTCATATTTTATGAAAACAAAAGACAAGCCATCATCAGAACAAAGAAAAATATATGAAAAAACTTATTGTCAGCTTATCAAAAAATATTTAACAGCTACAAAATATTTATACTTGAACTATTTTTAAGCTATCGCTAACAAACTGGCTCTTGAAACAATAGAGGAGCAGCGAGAGCCGATAAAAGTACAAAAAACAATCCTGGCAACAACAGAAAAAAGTTAATGAAATTTTGAGTGGAAAACAGTGAACAACAACAGAACAGCAGCAGCAAAAACCTTAACAATATTGTTGTAGCTTTTATTAAAAAGTTGATAAACAATTTTTTCACTCTCTTTTTTCTTATTTAGTTAAAAAAATTATTTAATTTGAACATTTTTGTTATATTGTTGCTGTCGTTTTTGTTGTTGTTGAAATTTTTGTGGCACAATTGTTGTTGTGCTTGGCTTGTTTTGTGTAAAATTTAATCAAATTTGTCACTTGAGTTGAATTACAGCAATTTTATGCTGACTTTTTTTGAAACACTTTTTGTGTTATTTGCCAGAGTTTGCATTCGAAAAACTATTACCATTTTTTTCTTTTTGCTTTTAGGATTTTTATTGTTATTATGCAGTAAAGTTCTAGTGGTATTTTTTTTATTATTTTTTAGTTATTTTTTATTATGGTTAAATAGGGTGTAAGACTTAGGGGGGGAAGTCAAGGTACCATACGGAGAATCATGAGATTTTAAGTTTCTAAAAGATTTTATTTATTTAATTATTAAACACATATATTAACTTATGTACAAAAGAAAGAAAATATTTAAAATTGTCTACATAAGAAACCTTTTTTGAATAAAGAATTTGTTTAAAATTTTCTGTAAATCTTATCGTAATTTTAACAAGTTTTTTATAAAAAAGAATGTTTTTAAAAACGTTTTAAAACTTATCGATAATTATCGTTTAAATATTTGTTGTTATTTGGACATTTTTGGTTAAACCAAGGGACTTTGCTTGGGGTTTATCTCGCACATTTACAAACACCAAGTATTCGGCACCAAAACTTTGCCGACCGAGAGACGAAGCATTTATCCGCTTCTTTTGTATACGGTTTTTTTGTCGAACAAGCGTAAACAAATTTACAAGAAACTGACCCTCATATTGTTAAAATCATAAAGGATCAACAGTTTCGACAAAAATCTCCAATACTATAACAAAAAATGTCCCTAAGTCTTAAAATAAATAAAACATCTGTTAAATACCACTGTAAAATAAACGGATGTATTTTAAAGAAAACATTTACCAATTTAAAGGGTCTAAAAGAAATACTTTTGCAAAAGTTGGAAATATTGTTTAAGGAATTGAAGTTAGATAGAAACGAAAGAAAAATTTTACCCCCAAAATCACTAAAGAATTAAATTTGAACAGTGACGTATTCAATAATGGAATTTAAAGAAATTTAAATTTATAATTTCTTTCAAAATCCATAAATCTGTTTGTATCTCTGTCTATTTGTAAATGCCCTACCCCCCAAACTCTTAATCTGTTTTTGACATATCTATAAAAAAAAACCAAACACCATGTCTTTCTTGTGAGACACCCTGTTGATGCCACAGCATTAGAATATGAATGAATTGTTGACATAAACATTTAAAAATGATTGAGACATTAAGGCACAGCATACTTCACTAGTAGATGACATTTGAAAAGTATTTGTCAACAACTTCTTAAAAAAATAAAGAAACTAATGCAGTGTTGTTGGAAAAAAAATTTTAAAAAAATATTGCAAAAGGCGAAATTTTTTCGTTGTTATTTTTAACAATAAGCTTTAGAAAGACTTTATTCTTTCTCAAAACCCATGAGTCTAAAATATATATAAAAGCCAGTGAGAAATCTTTATCTATGTGTTTTTGAAATATTTTTTTCTTTTTGTTCCTGTTTTTGACAGGTCCATAAAAGTAGCAGCGCAGTAGGTTTTATTTTTAATGAAGAACCCTGTTGCTGCCACAACATCAGAAAATGTGTGTGGGTGGTTGACGCAAACGTTTGTCAATGATTGTGGCATTACAGCACAGCACACTTCACTAGAGAATGACATTTAAAAAGTAATTTTTAAAAAACTTTTTTTTAACCATTAAATTTTTTCTTTTTGTTTATTTATTTTTGTTGTTGTTGTTCTTGTTGTCATTGTAAATATGTATATGGTAAACAGCAGCAACAAAAGTATGTATATATGGCAAGGTCAAAATGCATGTTGATTATTTATTTTTGTTTTTTCTTTTTATTTTATTTTAACTTGTTATGTTGCAGTTTTCCCTTAGCTGTTTTTGTTTTTGTAATTGTGTTTGTTTTTAATCTGAAACCTAGACCCAAGTACTTGTACTTTTTTTTAATGGTTGCTGTTTTTTTTTTAACTGTTTATGAATGAAAAATATGAATAAACCATTTTGTTTCGAAAGATAAAGAGTGAGAGTGTTATCGAGGGAGGAGGGTGTTTTGCTGTTACTGCTGTAGTTTTCTTTCTGTTGTTGTTAATATTTATTTCATTTTATTACAAATTCATGGTATCAGTGGTGCATGGGATTTTAACGTGTTGTGGTATTTGCAAATTGAATTTCCAATTTATTTTTGCTCCTTCCCTTGTGCCTCCTTCTTTTTCTTATCATTTAGTTCTTTTTAGCTTGTGCTTTGCAAATTTAACGTTGCTGGCTTGTGTTATGTAGTTTTAATTCGTTTTTTTTCCTTGGTTTTTTGCTGCCTCTATATTTTTTTTATGACAGTTACTTGTACAATGTGCAAATTGCATTTTTTGTACAAATTTTGTTTCTTTTGAAACCCTGTAAGTGTCGTTATCAAGGTTTTGTTTACTATTGCCTGTTCTTTTATATAATCTCACCTCCTTTCTCTTAACCAACAAAACTTTTTTATATGCGTTTCTCGCCATTTGGTTTTGTTGGCCCTTTTAAAACCGGGCTTTCATTGGAATTCGCTTATTTGGTATTCACAATGACACTCGCCTCTTATTCATGTTATTTTCGTGAATTTTTTCAGTTTTTTATCACTTTTGTTGTCGTATCTTCTCTTTAGTCCAACAACAACTAGCACAACAGCCTCGACATCAGCAAAAACTGCAACAACAGCCTCATAAAGAAAAAATCGGAAAAACTGGAAACGGAAGTGTCTCTCATTGGCATTTATTGTATGAAAAGCAATCATCATATAGCAAACATGGTGTTGTTTTTTATTCCATTTTGTTGTCGTTGCCATCAATAGGCAATCATGTCATAGACAATTTGTAAAGAAAGCATTTTTTTATCTCTCTTTTCTTTTGTTAGTAGACTTTAAAAGAGAGAATTACATTTTTTTTAACTTCCTGAAAACTTGATTTTGTTTTTCTTTTAAAACATACGTCCTTTGGAAACTCGTTTATGCTCGTTACAGATGTTAAGTGCCAGTCAATAATTGCATATGGTCCGGATATACCATGAGGCTGTGAGGCTTAGAGGACAAATAGTTTTTTTATTAAGTTTGTAGTATTTTTTAAACTGCAAATTATGCATTTAAACAGTCCTAAGCTTTTAGCAAATATTCGCTTTGACTACCTTGTTAGATTACATGCAAAACATTGCAGTGGGAAAACATAAACAATTTTGAAGGTAAATATTTATTATTAAAAAGATATATAATTAACAGTGTTTTTTAGACTCTGGCTTTCAGAAAGTTGTGCTTCTGAGTACATTGTCGGAATGCAGGCTAAGCAACAGTAGCTCAAGTTTCCCTATTGAAATATATACTTTCAACAACTTTGTTTAAAAAAAACGTATTTTTATAAAATTTCTTTTTGTGATTCAAATGTAAAAAAATTCAAAAGATATAGAAAGTGAAAGCTTTTTCGTATATATATATATATATATATATATATATATATATATATATATATATATATATGGGCCTCAAAGTAAATCATTTTTAATAAAAACTTTAAAGTTATCAGAAAAGGTATCAAACACTTCTTCACTTTAAAAGTAATTCATTAAAAAATCGTCGACAAGACCATAAACTTTGTAAAAATTTCACTTTGTTCTACCCAAATACTATAATAGGAAAACTAGAGTGGGTCATTTTACTACACGTTTATATATTTTGATTAAAAATATATAAACAAGCCAGCTTAATTAATTGTTTGTATTTCGTACCATTGTGGTACATTAACAAGTGTCCTGAGGCCAAGATGTACAAACATTAAAAAAGACTATTGAAAAGCACAAAAAAATGCAGTCTTCTTGCACAAAATAACAAAAACATTGAGTGTTTATGCCCTGAGGAGCTAAACTTTGATTTGTTAATTACAGCTAGAGAAAGAAAAAAAATTTTAATAGAAAGCAACTATAAAAAAAGAAATTCAAGAAATATTTAAAATTTTATTCTATCGCTGTTTATTCAAAGTTTATGTTTTTCGTTCTCACAATATTCTACTTCTTCCCTTCTAATCCTTAAAACCTGCGTCCAACTATTTAGAAAATGTAAAAACAAATTTTAATAAAATCTTCTTCCACTCATCTCATTATTTATTATTTGCGTCTCATAGTTTATCATTTATTAAAAAGCCTCAAGTGGCAAAAACCAGTTTTTTTGCCGTTATGCTTGTTACCTTCCACACAAGTGTTAAGGGCAACACAAAACAACTAAAACGACAAGAAACAACAACAACAGCAACAACACCAATAAAAAACAGTAAAATAAAATATAATGGCTGTCACGGTTTTTGCTGTTGCTAACGTTGTATGTATATGTGTTTGTATCTATATGTTGTATGTGTCTGTATTGTATGTTTCCTGACCTGGTGTGTTTAAATCATCTAGCGTGAATTTCATTTAGTAGATGTTTTTTTTTCTCGTTCATATTTATGACATTTATGAAAATATGCAGTTTTTATGTGTTTTCAGGTCACACGGGATGGTTTTTTTTTAACTATTAACATCCTTTTTTCAATTTTGTTTTATATTTTTTAGCAAACATAAAATTAAAAGCCTTGAACAAGTGGATGTAATTTAAATACATAAGTTTAAAGCGTTTTTATTACAGAATATATTTAAAGTATTTTTTTGATAAAAAAAAATTAAATAAATAACATTTTAGGGGTCATTAACAATAAAATCATATCCTGAATTAAGCTCCAAGCACATTTTTCAATATTAAAAATGTTGCCATAAAATATTGTCGCTTATACCAAAATTGTTACTAAATTTAAACACAAAACAATATTAAAACAAGGGGATGAAACAATTAACAAGGGGATGAAAAAAAAACATTTATTTATTTTTAATTCAACTTTAATCTTTATTGCTAAAGGGAGAGAGTTTTGACATACTGCATGTTTAAAAAAGTTTTAATTTTATAATTTTAAAAATATTTGAAAGAATTTTTAATAAAAATATATTTTTTGGTCCAAATTTAAGATGTTTATTAAATTTAAATACAAGTTTTTGGAACAATTTTTTGTAAGTTTTTAACAAGTTTTCTCTCTTAGAATATTTTTAATCTCTCTCTTTTTTCAAACAAACAAATTGAACCATTTTTTTAAATTTTTTTCTCTCAACATATTATAAAAAAATCGAAAAATCATTTTTAGTAAGTTTTCGGGAAACTATGACCCTTATGAGCCTCTTAATAAAATGCCTATTTTTTATAATTATTGAAAAAATCTTTAAGTTTAATATAGTTTTAATTTTTTGTTAATTGTAAGAAGATTTCCTATTTAAAGAATATTTTCTTTTTTAAGAATTCGGTTTGAAATAAACTTTACTCTATAAATTTTAAATATCTAACTTATTCATAATATCAAATCATAATAAAAAACTAGTTTTATTTTAAATTTATTTGCTAATATTTTTACTAAGCTTTGTTGTTATAAAAATGTTCGTTAAATTTTATGTTTATTGAAAAATTTTGTTAAATTCTTAACCCAGCCATAAAGACACTTAAAATTTTTTTTAATTTTAATGCTTGAACCGCCATAATCATAAATGCGTTTTAGTGTAGTCATAAATAGTTCTTAAAAATGGATTATTTAGTACAATGGTTTCATTTTATGTTTTATCTTATATATTTTGGTTTTATATTAAAGCATAAACTAACACTTTTAGTAGTAAAACAAAAAAATGGGACAATAAACATGAACTTAAATGCAAAACATTTCAAATAACACTTCTACTCTTATGTAATAAAAATAAACAATAACTTTATTATGTTTTCTATAAAAGCCAAAAGTTTTATTTTGATGGTTTTCATCAAATCCAAACATATGCATAAAAACAAAAAACCCCTCAAATCACACTTTACTTTTACACAGCAGCCAAACAATATAACTCATTACTCTGTATTGTTTTTGTGGAGAGAGAAGAACATTTACCAACGGTGGAATTGTTATTGTTATTTTTTTAAATTGTGGTTTTGTTTTAGTATTTTTGTATTTAAAATATGGATGATCGTGTGTGTCAATAAAAAAATATTGTGTATTAAAGTGTTTAGTTTTAAAATTAAATATTTTATTGGAAAATATTGTTCTTTGAAAACAACGGTTTAGGTATACATAATTATACATATAGGTAATACATAATTATGTACGAGATATAACTATAAGACCAAGACGACTGGATCTGTTTTTAACCCTAAATTTTTACTCAGAGATGCAGCACAGCAACAAAAAACAAGAGTAAAGCAGATACATACATTGATAGGTGGAAAGGTCGAAAGGAGGAGCCTTAGAACGTCTCATGTCCGGCTTCGGCTTGTTGTGCGCTTATTGCACAAAAACTTTACGGTTGTTGTTATGTGTATGCGCTTGAAAATTGTCATGAAATTTCTTATGGGTTCTGTTTCTTGACAACGATATGAATAACATTAACATTTAATAATAAATTTGTTGTCATTGACTTTTTGCTTTTTCCATTTATGTGTGAGTATTTGGCTGTTTGCTAAAAGCCTTGTTAATATCGATGTTGTTTTTTATCAATGATTTTCTTCAATGTTTTTGCATATGATTTTTTTCCTTTTTTTGTATTGTTTTAATAAATTTTTATTATTTATATTTCTGTGTTTGTCAACCTTTTAACCAGGCATTTTTAAAATATTTACAATTTTTGCCACGAACTTGACAGTTGAGGGCTTAAAATAAAAACTAAAAAATTAAAAAGAATAAATAAGCAAATAATTCTTGAAAAATACATGTATAAATATTTTGCAAAAACAGGGTTTATAAAAAATGGAAAAACGCTGACAAAAACCGAATATGAAATTTACTCTAAAAACGTCACAAAGTCGTAGTGGAATCTTTTTTATTATACAATTTTTTTCATATTTTCGTAAATATGTTCAATGTTTCAAAAACTAAGGTAATCCCAAAGGTCAAATCATTTTGTAAAGGTGTTTTAGAATTTTTTTAAGAAAACGATAGTTTTGTCAAATTTCTTAGTTGTCTAAGATCCTCTCTTGTTATTATTAATGTTATTAGAATTGTTTAACAAAAGGTTTTGCATATATTTTTTATTCAATTAATATTTTTCATAAATCTACTAACAAAACAAAACCTTTTTTGTTAAATATTGCTTTTATTGCGCTTGCAAAAAAGAGTGGTCTAAAATTTATGCGGACACAACACAAGTACTCTGTAAATAATATTTATAAGAATAATGTGTTTTGTCTGCTACAAAAACCAAATTTTATTTATTAGTTTTAAAATATACATTTATTTACTTATACCAACTAGACTGTGTACATAACTTTTTATGTGCATTTATTCATTTTTTTAACCATTTTTATTTTATGTAGAAATATGTTTTTTGTTTTTTCTGCTAACAAAACAAAAAACTATAACAAAAACAACTACTCAATGACAATGATTTTTTTTTCTTTTTTACGACTTTTTTGCAAATATAATACAAGAACCACTGATACATTTTTTTTATATATTACTATTGCTACAACCGCACAACTACTACTTTGTACATTTATTTTTCCTTTTTTTTTGTATTTAATTTATTATTTATACTATTTTTATTTATGTTATTCACTTTGTATTTATGTATGATAGAGTGTATGTAAAATATGTAGAGTATTTATAAATATAAATATGTTTCTGTATGTACTCAATAATTTATTATTTATTCATTCTTTTTATTATGTTTTATCCCCTTTTTATATAAAAAAATGTTTGTTTTACTGTTCTTGGTCTTTTTTTTTCTTTTTTCTTACTTTAGCTTATTTGCTTCAATTTTCCAAATGATATTTTTGCATTTTTAATAAAATATATAAATTTCCATTTAATGCATTTATGCCATAAAAAAATATTACCCCTCTCCTTGTGCTTCTCTCTGAGTGTGTCTGCATTTATGAGACTAATACACACACACACATAATAATATAGAGAAATAAGAAATATGGTTGAAGGCAAACATAACTATTTTTCGACTTCCACAAAAAGAAAAACAAAAACAAAAAGAATAATACAAAAAAATATCTGCTACAAAAACTATCCGAAAAAAAATCTGCTAAAAACTTTTATGTTTTATACGACTTTTTATGGGAAAACTTTAAGCGTTTGTGCGTGTGTGGGTAAATTTACGGCTTTTTGATTGACTAATTGATATTGAAAAATTTTCACAAAATATATTTAAAATAAATAAGCAAAAAAGTATTTAATCAGTATGTGGTTAGAGAGGAAATAACGACATAAAAATAAAAAAGTATTTGCTAAAAGAAAAAGTGTATTTAAAAATTTAGCACAAAGAGAAACACAACCTTTTTTCAAATAAAAACTTATGAAAAAAACGTTTTAAGAATATTTTTTCAATTATTGCAAAAAACTATATAAACTAGAAAATATATAAAAAGAAAATCCTTAAATAATCTGTTGTTAAGAAACATTTTACAAAAATGTTTAATATAGAAAATAAATATTAAAATGGAATATTCAATAACTTTAAAAAATAACAAGAGACAATTTACAAAAAAACCTACAAACCTAAATTTTCTCAAAAAAATATCATGATTCTCTCCATAATTATTAAAAATATTAGACGAAAAAAAGCTTGTTAAAATATGTAACTTAAAAGAAATTTTTTTAAAAACTTCTTGGTGAAAGTACAGACCCCCCCTATAACATTAAAGTTTCTTTCTCCTTTTCATATTTTTAAAAATTTGTTTAATATTTCTTTATTAAAACTTTTTTTCTAATTGTTATTAAAAACAGTATTTTTCAACATTTTGCGATCAGTAGTAAAATTATCAGTCTAAATTTAAATCTGTCTCTATAAATATTTTCCAACATTTCCTTTTACAAAGCTGTCAACCAGTCAGTCAGTCACTCATTCGTACTAATTAGAACATTTGTTTATTCATTCCTTCCATTGTAGTTTTACAAGCACCGAGAACATATTTAGTATAACTGAATGTGTGTGTGTGTGTGTGTGAGCTAGTATGAGTGATATTAATTGTCATTTAGCAAATATTTATTACTCATACGCCGTTGTTGAAGTTAATTCATGCCTCTTCGTACTAGTTTTTTAAGTATTTTCTAGCTTATTGCCTAGTTTTTCTCTAAGGTTTTTGTTTTTGTGTTTTTTTTTAATATATAAGAATATTTGTATTATAACAATATGTATGTCCAAATATCCCAGTATACAAAATAACTAGGCTTTGCATGGGAAATTCATCATAATATTTGCTCGATATAAAACTAAGTAGATATAATAACGTCGAATTTATGATAACTGGTAATTGTATTAAAGAGCTTTTCCAGCCGTATGTTTGAGTTCATTAAAAATACATATTTTTCTATGAACTAAGACTTGCAATAATAAATATTGTTGAATGTAAACACAGTCTAAAGACGATTTCGTTTAAAAATATTAGCACCCGCTAATTATTGCTAATCAATTCAATTCAATTTATAAGCATAGAAATCAAAATGTTTATTGAGTATCTTTTCAAACCCGTAGAATGCTTCTTGAACTTAAAAATTATTTACCACAACGCCATTTCGATGTTCATGGGCCTTTAGCAACACTCTCACTCATACATATATTTAGTATTGACATTTAAACGGCTTGTGAAGTTTAACGAAAAAATAATAAACACGTTCCATTACGTTGCATACTGGGATGTGCAGCACAAGTATAAGTTGTATGTATTAAAGCTTTCTTTGTATGTTGGTAAACAATTAAAACATATGTAGTGTAAGAAGATCTGTGTGCGTATATGCATACACATGTAGGTCGTTATACAACAAATATAGTAGAAATCGACATTTAAAGCATTTCTTATAAATGAAGGGAATATATAAAAAGTTTTCTATGAAATGCATGTTTGTGTTTGTGTGTGTGCCTTGGTAATAAGACCAGCAAATGTTGACAACATCATCATTAAGAGTAAGAAAATTCCTAATAAAATTCCTTTATGAAAACAAAAATATATACACACGCTTATACATGTGTACTGACATTAGAAACGTTTGTTAGGGGAGAAGCAAAAAAAACATTAGGATGTTAGAACATAAATGCTAGCTAACACATACACATCAATATACAAACATATCTACGTTTATACATGTGTATACAAAACTTTATATAATCATAATAAAACATAAAAGTTCTGCATTTTTCCAAAACACACACACGCACGCACACACACATACATAGTTTTATAAATAAAAATCCCTAAGAAAAAAACTTAATATTTTAAGTATGTTGCCATTCTTAAGATAATCCTGCCATTTCTCAATAACTTGGCAAAATAAAAACGCACAAAATGGATTTAAATTCCTTTTTAATGGAGAAAAAAGTATACTTTAGTTTATACGAACTCTCCTTCTGACCCAAATAATTTATTAAATAAGACTTTATTTGTTCAAAATTGCTCCACTTCACCTGTCATTTAAAAAAAACTTTCTTTGAAAAAATTACTTTATTAAAATTTCAAATATTTTATTAACAAAAATATGTTGAAAAAAATGTTTTACTTATTGAGTCTTTTAATATGTTGAATGCAGCTTTATTGATAAAAAAAAAAGTTTTTTTCTGCTTTATTTTTTTTTTCAAAGGTTGAGGCCAAATAAAACCAGCAAATAAGAAGAAAAAAATCATATCATGAAATTGATATTTAATAATAAAACTGCCCAAGGGCTCTTGAGCAATAAAAAAAAACAGAAAAATAATATTGTTTAACAAGTCAAAATTTGCTATATTTTTGTTTCTGTACCCAAACAAAAACAACAAACTTGCTGGTGGTTGAAACAACAAAAACAGTTGTTTTCGAACGAAATATAAAAAAATATTGCGAAAATAAATCAGATAAAATCTGATTTTAAAGAAGACATTTTTATGTTTTAGGTACCATCGGTCAACAGGGTCACAAAGGCCGGCCTAAAAAGAATATTTCTACAAAAAATTTTGTTGAAGGATTAAAAAAATGTTCCAAAAAGAAAATTTAGAAAGATTTTTGTAAAAAACAAAACTTTAAAAAAATGTTAATGAATTTTTTTTTTCTATTCGAATATTTTTTATAGAAAATTTTATCAACAATTTTTAACAGGTTTTGTGTTAATAGAGATAATTCAGGAAAATATTTTCCGCAAAAATTTTTTTTTCTTTTTTAACAAAAAAGTTTATAAATTTATAAAAAAAAAGTTACAGAAAACATATTTAACATTTTTTTTTTTCAAAATGTTCTGCAAAGATTATTTTATTAAAAAAATTATATAAAAAACATTTTTCATAGTTACAATTTTAATAAAATTGTTCTTTGGGAGAAAATTCTAACAGAGAAAATTCTATTTCTATAAAAAAAAAAAATTTATGCGGAAAATTTAAAAAAAATTTCTTTCAAGAAAATTTAATTTTATTTAAAAAAACATTAAAATAAAATCATTTTAAAGATAAAATTTCGGTAAAAAAGAGCCTATATTTATTTTTAATTATTCTTTTTTAATTTTTCTAAATTAAAGAGTTTTATTTCATTTTCCAAGCATTGACTTGACTTCTTGTTTTTAAAATAGACATTTGGGTTTTTTGCATGAATTTTAGCATCAAAACCTTAAGCTATAAAATCTTTATTGTTAGTTTTTCTTTCTCGTTATTAAGTTGTTATTTTTTTATATTAAGTATTAGTCACACCAGTAAAATAGTTTTAAATATATAAACGTCAAACTATAATAATACACAAATAACAAAAGTATTATAAAGTGACAAAAGCAGTTTGATAGTTTTTCTCCTATAACCCCTGCTCTTTCTTTTGCTCGCCTTCTATCGTCAAATAACCACTAAAACATCAACAATTTTTCGAAAATTTATTTATGTATATTATTTTGTAGTCCTTCCACAGGATCATAAAAAGCTATAAAACAGAAAAACAACAGTGACATTTAGAAAGCAAAACCATGTACCTTTTAGAAGGGGAAAAAAGTTAAACATTTTTGAAGACTGCGGAAATTAATGTTTTACCAGCAGGTCTAATAATAAAGTTAAAAGCACTACGAAATAAAAATGGGATATGTTTGCAAAAATAGAGAAATGTGAAAAAATTATTTACAACTGAAACAAACTTTACGTTTATGTTTTAGTTTACAAAAAATAATATATATAAAAAGTCAGCTTTTGATTTTATTAAAAATTTGTTGAATAAAAAAAACTACAATTGTTTCTTTTCTATTTAATAAAAAAAACTTATTTTTCCGTTCATTTAAAATCTTTATTTAACAGTTGTTTAGACGATGACTTACAAATATAACGATTTAATTTTGTATTTATGTGTGTGTGTGTGTGAATGTGTATTTGTATTACTAAATTGAGCTTACAAAAAACCAATAGACTACAAAGAACAATGAAACATTTTGTGCTGTTTTATATTCTTGCTGCTTTTTAATTAAAACGCGATGTTGCAGATGCATTCCTCTCTATCTGTTAGCATGCTTTTGTCTCTTGAAAAAACAAAAACAAAACCAACAACTACAGAGAAACAGTTACCACTAAAAACACTGAGGAAATAATGAGCACAAACACACAAGAAAAATTAAAATAAAAACAAAAGTGAAGGACGACTAAAATATGCCAGTAATTATTTCATTCGTACAACCAGAACAATGGCCTTAAGCAACCACAAAAACAATGACAACAACACATTCCTCATCATAATCTCTCATACCTCTAGAAGAAAGGCTTTCTTACTCGTACTCATAATTTGTACATTTATTTACACTTAACACACACTCACTCACACACCATCAAAAAATACATTGGAATAATTGTTCTATTTTTTGGCCTGTAATTCTACAAAGTTTTAAATAACGTTTTAAACACGGTTGCCAACAATTTTATACAAAAAAACATTACAACGCAATTTTCAATAAAGAGAAAAATTCTTTAATCGTTTTATGTAAAGAAAATATGTATCAAAAAAAAATAATAAAATATTTTATATCAAAACTAAAAATTCATAGAAATAATATAAGAAGAACGTTTTTGAAAGAATATATTTACCAATAGAAATATTAGGCACATGTATGTATAAGGGTAAATTTATCAATAACAACTTAATGCAAAGAAAATTTATTTTTTAACTTTCCAAAAATTAAACATTTCAGATAAGTTTTTTATAAGTTAAAATACGCAAGTTTTCGCAGTGAAAGTTCATTAAAAATTTTTTACAAAGAGAGAGTTTTTTAAATTTGTTTAAAAAAAAAAAACATATGACAAACATTTGTCGAAAAAATAATTAAGACAATTAAAAAATTTTACAAAAATGAAAAAAAAAATGTCCAACAAATTTAATCTAATAAGTTTAACCCTGAAAATTAACAAACAAAATCAAAAGAGAACATTTTTAAAATCATTAAAAAGAAAATTTGGAAAAATTTTTGTTTGAGACTTTTTATTTAAAAAAAATTCTATCGAAATTTTTACTCTCTTTGTCAAAAATTTTCATTACTGGAAATTCTCTTAAATAAAATATTATAGTTAAATTTTCTTTAAAAAAAGCCTGGCGAAAATTTTCTGGTCTTTGGACACCCTGTTTTTAAAAGCTTATTTTTTTACTTTTCTTCACTCTGTCCGTTTCTCATCAAAGAATCATTCATTTTTTATTTTTTCATACTTTTGCATTTAGTTGCTGTTTTGTTTTGTATTTGTTGTTGTTGTTGTTCATTTACTTGAACACAAGTACTTAATGTATAATCGTCCCTTCGTTCGTTCGCCCATTCGTCAGCCTGTGGTTATTTAAAACAAGTAGTTTTTTGTTTTTATTGTTGTTATTTTCTTGTATTAATTCTTAAGTGATGCTGTTGTTGCTGTTATTTAATGCATTAAACGCTTTTAGTATTTTTGGGAGGGTTAAAATATTCTTGTCTTATTAATTTTTTATTTAAGTGTGTGTGTTTGTGTGTGTGGTGACATACGAAATGAGAATACGGAAATGTTAAAATACGTATTAATTAAGTTTGAGTAACAGATTGTGCAAATCTTTAAATAAAGTAAAATCAAAATATATATAGGAAGGCTATATTAGGCCGTGCTGTGTGCACAGGTGGTATTGTTACTGATTACCAAGTGCTTCTCAGCAAGTGTTGTTTAAAGCGAAAATAATTAATTGTAGACAGAATAAAATATTGAGAATTTACACATATAAAAATTGTGCTAATTAAACATTTATTTTTAAAATTTCAATAAATTCTGTAAAAATTATTTTTTAAAAATAATTTACTTTAAAAATTCCTATAATTAAAAACAGCTTTCACTAATTTAAGAAAATTTTTTCTTGTAAAAACATTGTGATAAATTGTTTATAGAAAAATGTATACAACATTTTAAATAATGAAGAATTTGTCCAAATGTTTCAATAAATCAAGACATTCTCAATCATTTTCAAAAGCCAAAAGTTTATTAAAAAATCTTTATTAGAAAGCAAGTTTTTATTAAATAATTACTTTATAAAAAATACAAATTAATAAATTTACACTCAAGATGGATTTTAAAAATTTTTTCTCTAAAAATCCTAAAACATGTAAAAGTTTTAAAGCAAATTTAATGAGATTGACGTTTTAGATGTCAGCCTTTACAAAAATAATGAATTAAAGAATTTTGATCGACTGTAGCTGAATTTAAAAAATATAATAATCTGTTTAAAAATATTTTTTAAGCCTGACTAATCTTGTTTAAATATCGCAATTTACAAATAAATATGAGTTTTAGTTTAAAAGTTATATATATTTTTTTTTTAATATGTTTGTAATTAGTTTTAAATATTGATGATGCACATCACGTATTGAATAGGACACACAAGTTTGTTTATATATGTCCAACAGCAATAATTTGCTTCTATAATGAATTTTTAGCCCAGATTTGCTTTAATTCCTAAAATATTTTTTTATGACTTTTTTATATGTTAAGCCTGCCGAACTGCCTCAGTTAAAATTCATTTTTTTGAATCGTCTTCATTTTTTGAAAGTTAATTCAGAAAGTCAATTTAGTTTGAAAATAATATTTTTTGGTATCACACACCTAATGAAAATCTTTTATGTTTTCTCTATTAGCCATGGTGGTTAGGATGTAGGGCTTAAAAACAGCGCTGTTTTATAACAAAAAACGTTTACGAGAAATTTTCCAATAATGAACACAAAAACTTATTATTTCTCAAAACTACGTTTGAAACAACAGAAACAATATCATTTCAGCATAAATTCTAATTAAAATAAAACCTCATAATAACAATATTTTTGTCACCAAAACCAAAAATTCAGATTTCCCCTACTTATTGACACATGAGCGATAATAGGTTTTATTTTAATAACATTAATTAAATGGCTCACAACACACGGTAACAATTAAAATTCCATTCAAATTGGCAGTTGTTGAATAAATAACTAAAACAAATTTAAATTATTGTTATTTTCTTTTTCTACCCACCCTTTATCATTGTTATTATTATTATTATAATAACGATTATGTTGTTGGCATAAATTAATATTTCTAAAATTAAGTGATGTGGAAAATAATTGTCATGATATAAAATATTTAATAGCAAAATTATCACACACACAAAAACATTTACACTCCCTTAATTCTCACTCATTTACACACACAGGCTGTGTGTCATTTAGAAAAAATTATGCACGAATTCATTAATATTTTGAAAAACTATAGAAATTTGTTAAAGTTCGTTCAGTTTTGTTTTATATTTCGATACAAGATTTATCAATAATTACTAGTTATAATAAATTAAGTAGTGGATTTATTTATGCTCAGACTAATAAATTTTAACACACTCACACGCAAACTTACTCCGACACATTTATGAAACACTCAGGCACGCACGCACTCACGCACAACTAAAATGAACCACAACAAAGGTGAAATTGTAGAAAGCGGTGAAGGGGGAGTGAGAAAACAATAAACAAAAATATTTTACGAACAAACACGTATGGGCTTAACTAACATTAAACCTTTGGCCTACATTTATTCACTTAAGAAACTTTAACCATAAAAAAGTTACCGCTATTAGAAATTTAAAAATTTCAAGGACTCCTTTCGGACCAGTTGTGTAATAAAAATTGTAAGTAACCACCAAATGTTGTGGTTTTAAATTTCTTTGCTACCAAATTTATTCCGTTATATTTCCACTATCTCCTTCATAAACAATGATAAATTCGGGGTTTTCGGTCTT
>NDXZ01015418.1:0-10319 GCA_003055125.1 Paykullia maculata
AACCTATATATACCCTTAACACATGTGTGTGTGGGAAGGGTAAAAAAAAAAGTTAAGCCATTTAAAAAGGATATTCAAATTTAAAAACATATTTAAACAATTTTTTTTTTATTGGAAAATACATTTTTAAAAATTTTGTTTCATATGGCATATGATTGCACATATTTAAGCAATAATTTTTTTCTGTGTATTGACGATTTTTGCGACAAAAACAATATTCAATTGGTATTGGTATTAATAAGCGTAACGGCTGCGATCCCTGTTTGTAATCGTACTCATTGAAACTAGTACTTTGTTGCAGGTAAATGAATGAATATTGATGTATTTTTAAAATAAGTTGACGTTGTGTGCATCCGTCGGCATTTTATAAAACCATTTGTCTGTATGTCTCTGCAACTGCCTATTTGTTTGTCTAGTATCTGGTATGAAAATTAAAGTGTTTTACAACTTTTCTACAATAAAATAGAATTTGCAAAAATATGAATAAGTTAGTGAGAATGACGCATCATACTTAATACGTTATAACAAGAGGCATCTAACAAGAGTCGCAAACAATTCACATGATAAGATTCACAGATACAGATACAGTACATGAAATAATTAAAACATTTAGTGCATAAACTTTTAAAAGTAACATTATAAAATTTGATAAGTTGATGAAATTATTTCATATAAAAAAAAAAATTAAAATAAAATAAAATTATGAATGAACGAACTTAGAAAAAAAAAAAATGTTTACAAATTAATTGTGCAAAATTGTATGGTTGTTATCGTGTTTTTTTTTTGTGTTAAGGGAAGCAAAGTTAAATAAATGACGTACATACTCTTTATTTACTTACTCTCAATGGTAACGCTCAACGACTGCAAAAAAAAAATAAATAAATAAATAAAAAGCTGTTATGACCCCCCACTTACTTATGAAATACAACTTATTTCTTGAAATCTTAAAGTATTTCTTTAAATTATATTCCCAACTGTATAATGCTGATAGTATTTACATAGAAAAACTATACAATACAATACAATAAATTATTTTGCCCCCACAAATAGGAAGGGGTGCTTTAAGTATAATAAGTTTAAGTGTTATATTCGGCTATAACGAAGCTCAACTATACTTCACCACTTTTACAAAAATTCCAAAAATAAAATTTTTTTACGTATTATATACATACATACATACATATGTATTGAATAACTCAAATTTTTAAATTATTTGAAATTTTTTCAACATTTCGAAATAAAATGAATAAGAAAATTCGTACATGACAAAATAAAAAAAAGATTTGTTTTATATAATTTTATAAGCGTTTGTGCCTTAAATGGGAGTCAGGAACAATTATATACCCGTTATTACAAAATTTAACAGTGAGTTATGTGCGCCAAACTTTATTGAACCTGCGATAGCCAGACAGACAAACATCCCATTAAAAAGGGGTTTTTAGACGGACTTATTTCTTGGGCATTACAATTTCTACACAAACTTATTTGCAATCTTCTTACTCATTCCCACCGTTTTATTGAAAAATAAATTTTTATTAATTCGTTTAGAAAGGTAGAACATTCAACCGTTGAAAGAAAGAAATTAGGACACCAGGATCATCAGTCCCTTTGTGATACCCTTGCCGAGAAAGAGAATGGAAATCGGTTATACGCTAAAGAAATATTGCAGTTTAGATAAAAAAAGGTTAAAAGACAGAAGTGGCCATAAAAAAACAGCGATTATCAGGAAATGTTCAAAGTATCCTACTAGGTTAATCCAGAAAGTGAACCGCTAACCCTGATAAAAGAGTAAATATTGACCAAATCCATGGTGGCTATATTGAAGAAGGTACCAAGGTACTGCCTAATTGGAAGGTACCAAAATGCTCTAGTCGTATGTGGTCAAGTGCAGACAGATCAACAGATTCAGAATGCCGGCGAAAATCAAAAAAAATACATGTGTATATATACATATATGTTTAAACTTTGTTGATGCTAAATGATAGAATAACAAACTTACCCTCTTTAAAAGCTAGTGGTGGTAGAAAACTTCATTAAAAGTTATTGAAAGATGGGGCTAAATCTTTGTTCAAAGGACTTATTTCAAAGAAAATTAGGACACTTGTTTCATATAAATGAACATACAATTTTACGTCATCGTTTTTTTCTTTACTTGTTCCTAAATCAACTCAATATGACTGTGCAACCAACAACAACAATTGGCGGTTCATCCGGCCGTTTGGCAGTCACAGCCTGTTTATCCGCATACTCTTTGTTAGTTAATTTATAGCGCACATTCATGCAATAATTTAGGTCATAATAGAGAAGAAACTTGTTTTATTTACAAATTTTTTTCTCCCCCTTTTGAATTGGTTGATGATGATGATGATGATGATGACGTTGACAATCAAATATACTTTAAAGGACTTTTGAAGAAGCAAAAATGTATCTACAATTAAATATTAGATAAAAATTATTAAAATTTAAATGCAATTGTGCATGTGTTAGTACTTAGAACAGACTCGGATAGAACTTAATATTTTCGATGGGTGAGGAAAGTGGGGGTTTGGGCTCTATTGGAGTTCAATTAGGAACATGCATAAAAGTTAGGAAAGATATTAGTTATTCCTTTGTGGATCCCCGCCTGATGTTGTATTAATTTAAAACAGTTAATCGAAACTTTCATGAAAACAATTTTTTGTTTTACAAAATCTTCTTTCGTTTCCTTGAAAACTTTAATTTTCGTGAACTCAATAAAAACTTTCATTTATTTTAGGGTGATGTGATGTTTATAAATTAAAGTGTGTAAACGCAAAAAAACAAGAAATAAAAAAATCTGTCATCATTATTGGCAATTCTCTTCTTTAAAAATCTTTAGTTAGAGTTAGCAAGTTTCCTCAGCAAAAATTCAAGTTGTTTATGACAGTTTTTTTTATCATTATGCTTAAAAAAAAAATAAATTTTGTAAAATTTTATTAAAAAATATTTTTAATAACCTGTTAATTCGTTTGATTTCAACTTAAATGAAATAAATGTTCTAAAATGTATATTTTACATTTCATTGCTCTAATCATAATTTGCTATTTTCTTAAATATATTTGTACGAACTTTAAAAGTGGACTCAACAAAAGGAACGACTTTAAAATATAATATGTTGTAAGCAACAAAAGTATGAGTATTTTTCCACTCAATCCAAAAAAAGAAGTATTACAAGAAACGGTTTAAGATGAAATGAAACAAAAGCCTCTAATATAGCCTATTTAGTATTCACAGTGTTTCTCAATCTTCTCTGTTGTACATCTACATGTCTTTTGATAAATGGAAATATTATTTGAATATTTTTAATAGAAAATTATTCAATTGAAATAAAGTAAGGGAACGACGTTTTTTCAGCTCTTTTAACATTAAGAGGGCATGCAAAATTTGGGCATTTAGTGTAGAAGAAATAAAAAGTTGAGAATGAAATATTGCAGCATCTAAGCGAGGACGAGGTTACAGGGTTTTAATTATCTTAGAATAGGCACTGCTATCTTCCATCAGTTTGCTTCTTAAAGGTTAAGAGAGGTACGACACTAGTCTCTATGTCCATATTTCCTTATGGAGCTGATATGATATTTAAAATGATATAATAACAGCTTGACTGCCAGCTAATATACAAAATGCCGGCTGGTTTTTGCCGATATTTCATCATGAAAAAATATAACATTCGCAAATGAAATATAAATTTTAAAATCATAGAAGAACTTTTATAATCAATTTTTAGAAATATAAAATAAATCAAACATTGCCTACAAATAAAAGTATATAGAAAATTTATTGTTGATTTTCTTCAGGTTTGTGAAAACTTTTCCATTAGGCAGATTGAATATTCATGGAAATTTTATTTATAAGCAAAAAAAGAAATATGTATATTGAAAATGTCTATAAAAATGTAAACAAACTCAAAAAAATTATTGAAATAGAAAAAGTTTATCATCAAACGATGTATTGGGAAACACTGCTCCGACATTAAAAAGAAGGTTATAAATCAAATGTCATATTAAATTTTATATGGATACGTTTCATTTTGAAAAATTTAAATAACTAATTTTAGAAAAAAATAAGAATTTTAAGATAAAATCTATTTTTACATTTTGTATAGGTTTATGTTAATATTTTAATATGTTTAGATTGTCAAAGAAAACGTGGTTTATTAATAAAAATTACATGCATATACATGTGTGCATAATAAAACGGTTTAGGGTTCTACCAATTTAATAAAAATTCATAAGTATGTATGTATGTATATATATATTTACATTTACATATGCATGTAACATTGATACATACATATGTATATATTTATGTTTAAACGATTTTTAAATTTACTTTTTCTAGACTTTTGGCAAAACAAATTATGTCCAATTTTCAAAATTGTCTGTAGAGTTGAATTACAAAACAACAAATTAAAATTAACCGTTAAAATTAATGGTTCTTTATATCACGTAGCTGGTTTTAAAATATCCCTTTCACTCGACTAATATCGGAAACTTAATTTTAAATAAATAAGATTTTTAGTTTATTAAAATTTATTTATTAGTAATTTAACATAATTAACTTTAAACATACCTTTTTTATATGTGTTAAGTATCAAAAAAATGTATACACTCAAAGAAAACCCTTCATTCAGACAATGAATTTCTACATTGCATCAATGAAATTTGTCATTGCAAGTCAGCTAATGAAGCCCTTCATTGCATTTATGAAGAATGTTTTATAACACGTATGAACCTAATATGTGAAACTATGTCATTTTTGAAATTAAACCAGTCATTGACCTAATGAAGCCAATTTATTGGTTTAATGAAACATTTTTATTAAATAATTTAAAACCCTTTATTAATAAAATGTAATTTTTTTATTTGTCTATCAACATTGTTTGAATAAATAAAATTTATTTAATTTCTTTAAATTTTAAAGTTTGTTGTTAGTTTTAAGCTGTCTTTATATGCTGCATTTCATTGGTGCTTATGTCAAATCATCAATAGACTTTTAAACTATTTCTTGAAAAAATTTAAAAATATTGTATATTTAAGTAAGAATTTAAAAACAAATTGAATGATAATTTTAACAAATCTAAAAAGACATTCAAACAATTTTTCAATAAAACCAACAAAACAAATATGCTTTGATTAATGTTTTTCTTTTTCCCATATACATATGTATGTATGTATGTACATCTAGTTAGCCTTGGATTTACTAATACTTTTCCTTGAATCTGTTTAATGAAACGTTTTTCATTAATACAATGAATTATGAAAATCCTATGAAAAGCTGAAATTTGGAGACTCGATCAATGTGTTTTTTTAATTTATTAATGTAAATTTTCCTTAAAGTAATGTAGAATATTTAATCAAACCGTTTCATTGTCAAAATGAATGTTTTTTTTATCAGTAAGTATCTATTGTAGGAAGTGTTAAAAACAAAACTGTTTAAAGTTTTTACAATATACATTGATACAACGATACAACACAGGTTGTAAATTGGCCAAATAATTTTTTTTTCTAAAACATTTTTCATAAACTCTGTTGAACGCATTAAGCCAATAAATTTTTCATTTATAAAATGTCTAAAAGTTTAACCTTAAAATTAACAGTATTTTAGAAGTAATTGCTGAAGGGTATTAAGGATTGGATTGATTTGTTTCTCTTTAGCAATACTTTTCACAAAATAATGTATGTATGTATGAAAATATGTTTGTTAATATACATACATATGTAGATATACTTCTTATTTGTTGTATTGCAAAAAACTACGATACATTGCATTAACACTTTTGAAAGATCACTTGCACGTAATAACAAATTAACGCTAATGAATCAATTTCGTTTTGCTGCAAATGATTCTTGCAAAAGAACATAGTAATTCACATGGTACAAGCCATCAAATAGAAGGAGGAAGTATTTCTTATACATACTTTTATTTTAAATTTAAACTTTTAAGGTTTTTAAGCTTAATTTTAATAAAATAAATACATACATTTACACATACACACATTTATTCATACGCATAGAGTTACATACATATATACATACGTTTAATATCTTAGCAATTAAGTAGATTTGCAACATCTTTCTTATACACATACATATTAAAAAGCACAAATTCTTATCTCTTGCAGCTCCTGTAGAAAATCCAATCAACGAAAGGTATTTGGTAAGTTTTTTTTCTTCTTAAGTTGTCCTGAAACAATTTTCCATATATATTTTTTATCAGGACTTAATCTTCGAATTTTAACATAGAATTATTATGTTAATATCTTTATTACCCAATATTGAAGGCGTTTTTTTTTTTTGATAAAACTTTATTTTTTTAAAACTTTTTTACTCATTGATTTACATAGTAGTTAGTATTCCCAATACCATTTAAGCCCCCGTTAAGTGTATTTTTCATTTCTGTTGACCATTTGAAGGTGCTGTTGCATTACGCCAAAGGGTATCTGTAGTTAAGCCCAACCAATCATAAGGAAATCAAGACAAAACAAATTGCCACATTAAGCCATCCAATAAAAAAAATCTTTGCAGACCATCTAGCCAGTCGCAGAAAAATATTAAGGAAGCACATATTTGTTTCCAAAAAAAAAGGAAACAGGGTGTCTCATAAGTCAATGTAAGAAGACGGATCTGCCTAAAAACATTAAACTGAAAAATGTCCATATCCATATTAATAATGATTACAAGCGGAATGACAACCCTATCTACATATATTCTTGTCACTCATAGAAATAAGAAATTATTTATTTACACTTGTCATACTCCCATGGGAACGATTGAACGGTTAAAAAGCAGGTTTAACAATATAATCGTCATTTAACAAGTATATTTAAAATCAATAAAAAGAAAAGTACAAGTTCCTTTAAGTCATCTTAGTTACTAGTCTCAGAGTGTCTGATGGGTGTCAACTTATCACTTCTAATGACATTACAAAGTTTAAGTGACAGATCCTTTTTATATAAAGTGGTAGGAACTCGTCAAATGAATAGTTTTGTGTAAGTTCTTTTTTTTCTCGGTTGATTTTCTAGCAAAAAAAAAAAAAACAATCCATCTCATTATTCATATTTGCGACCAATAAAATACAATAAAAATACAATTTTTCTAATATAATTTAAAATAAAGTGGCACAAGTTTTTGATAACTTTTAAAATGTGTATATCTTGTTTGTATAACCCTTTAGCAATCACTGGTTTCACAGCATTTTTTCTTGGTATTTTATTTATATTTTTTTAAAGCAGCCAAAGTGGCAACATCGTCAACAAAAGCAACAACTGCAGCAGCATCATCGGCATCACTAAATATTTCTTGAACACATGTAACACCTGGTTTTTAATATTTTGTAAATAAAAATGTTATTGCTGTTGTGGGGTTGTGTTGTTGGTGGTTATAGATGCTGCAACAGCAGCTGTTGTTATATTTAGTACAAACGAACGAACGAACGAACGAGTGTCTTGTGGTCAAACAGAGTAATGTGTTCACATTTATACTAGAGCGTAAATGGGAATCTCTGGGCAGACATACGATTGCCAATGCGATGTAATGTTGTTGTTATTACTTCTACTGTGTCAGAGTCTATTCGACTGTCTTACTGTCTATCTATTTTAACTAAGTGGTTGTGCATAAGTATGTACATACTTGTTGTTTATTGTAGCTGCCGTGGCCACTACAATCACGTCTTTGCAACAACATATGACAGGTGCGTGCAAAAAAACTTATGCAAAAAATTCTACAGCAACCAAATAAAAATTTACAGATGCTTAGGAAAAAAAAAAACTAAAAACTCTAAAAAGTTGTGGTATGCAACTACGAGAGTCAGTGCGTTTTTTGTGTTAACTTATGTATGTATGTATGTATGTAGTATATATGCTTGAAGTAAGTCTCTGCTTTGCCGCAAAGTTGTTTAGCTTCTTTTGTTGCAACTTTTTGTTTATTATTGTTGTTGGCATTGTTTTAACGTCATACCGGTTGCTTGTTTTCATTTGACAGATTTAAAAAAAAAACAGTGTAACAGCAAAAATGTTTCTACACTGGCAAACAAAATGCAACAAGGTTTTCTTTTCCATTTTTTTGTTTTTTAATATTAAGTAACAACCGTTTTATTGCCACTTTGTTGCTGATAATGAAATTCGAAACTGCAACAACAACATCAATGAAATTGTTTATATGTACATATTGACAAAATGACATTTTTCTTAATTAAACTTTAAAGCTTAACGAAGTGTAAGAGTTTCCAGTGACCTTGAGGAGTTGAATTCAAGTCTTTATTGTTTATTTGAGATAAAAATAAAAAATAAAGTAAACTTTATGCTACTACATATATAAAAAAAAAGGTATACATATTTAAAAAGAGTGTCTTTTTAATATTATTTCTTAATCAAGGTATTTAATTTTCAATAAATATTTAAATAAACATTTTAAAAATGATTTTAGGCGTTTAATAGTTACTAGAAAATATTTCGTTTTTTTTCCATAGATGTTCTGTAAAACTGTTTAAGTTCTTAATACTGCAAACCATTAGTTTATAGGTATTTACGGTTTTTAAGCAGCTGGGTTATATATGAAAAATCGCGGTATATTTACATCACATAACTTTAACCGTTAAGCAATAGAGTATTTCACATACATACATACATATGTAGCTACATATTTGCATTTATGTGCTTGAGGCAGAATAATGCCCACGTAAACGTCTACGGTGAGAATCAGATAAAACGTTTTGGTTAGGAGGCGCATGTGAAAATGGTTTTCTTTCTTAAATAATTTGGTCAGTTCATCAACACTGTTGTATCGTTGTAAAAATAAAATATATTTCAAACCAACATTTTTAAAAACAAAAACAAATCTATTTGTACAAGGCGCAATTACATACTTATGTAGGAGACCTTATTCGGTCAGCTTGTACCATCTTAATGCCAAAATGTAATCAACTTTTGAAGTTACATCATACACATACATACATACGTTGTATGCAGGCGTATAGTTCTTATAGGTTAATTGCAAGGTTTATTGCAAAGTTTTCAAAACTTTGCACAGAGTTAAGCCTTTTTAAGCTTTTGCGTGTTGTTTTGAACATATTTTTTTAAGGTGTCTTAATAATTTATATACTGACCGCAAAAAGAAATAAATACTTTGAAATTGTTCTAAACACACTTACATATACATAAAATACACCTGCAAATCCATAAAATAAAATTTTATTTGGCTAAAAATTTTAACAAATTGTTTCACATTTGTTTTTGCAATCGTTTTAATTTGGGTTTAATTTTAACAGTCGCATTCGCTAAACTAACCTTCTCTAGTGTACAGTTTTACATTTTTTAAAAATTCTTTGAAAATATATTTGTATTTTTCAAACAAATTAAAGCTGCAAAAAAGTGTTTTTTAAAAATCGCTTGATTTACTGGGAAATTTCCAAATTAATGTTTTTTGAGTTTTGGCAAACTTATAAAACAAAACTTTGTATTTACTTTTTATAACATTGACCTTAAAGTAAATGCAAAATAAAACTAAGCTGTTGTTAAGGTTGAAACTTTAAGAATAAATCTGCAGATTTGAGTAAAAAAAAACTCCATTCTAAGCAATAGTTTGGCCGACCCAGCACACTTTTTTGCGCAGGGAACTGATGAAGGTTTATGGTTGTGGTTAGCATTTATCATAAAACACGTTTGAAATGGCTGTTTAATAAACTCTACCTTTTGCCGTTAAAAAGTGTTTTGTTGTCAACTGCTTTTTGTTTTAAGAAATTTTATAACTTTTTTGCTTACAACAAAAAACAAGCAAAAGAAAAAGATCCATAAAACGTACAAATACAAAAAATAAAAATATATCCAGAGTACTACACACACATATACATATATACATACATACTCAAATAGAAAACATCTAATACAAGTAGATTTATTTCGATTAAGTAAGTGATTCCCAATGTTTTCAAGGAAAACACTTTCTTTGAATTGTTCACTTTTATCATATTAATAAATTTTCTTTAGGTCACTCAGGCTTGTATGTGATGTCAAACTATTGGAAATACTTTTGAGAAAATCAGTATTAAAACTTGACAAGATCCATCCATAACCGGCTGAGACATAAGCAAAAAAAGGCGACTGCCTCTTTTTTTTACACAAATTATTGTTTTGTGAAAAAAAAATTTAACCATTTGCCCGAATGGGTCACACATGGTGAAGGGTATATAATATTTGGCCCAGCCAAATATAACGCTCTTACTTGTTACTTCTTGCTATTAGTTCGGGCAAATTATTGAGTGTTGAGAGCTGAGTATCAAGTATATGGTTCTTTTGTTTTTGATAG
>NDXZ01015425.1:0-24479 GCA_003055125.1 Paykullia maculata
CCTTAACACATGTGTGTGTGTGAAGGGTATAACAATTAAATGATGCCTCTATAATATGGCTGATAGAAATTAGATTTTTTGTTATTGATAAATAAAATTTCATACATTTATATATTGAACTATTTAACTGTTATAAACAACTTTATCAATGTTTTAATAAATAAAGCACATACTGACCTAAAACTTAAGCTATTGTAAATAAAACTTTATCTTTATCCAACATCATGGTCGCAATTTTTATTTATTACTAGCTTTTAACCCGCTACTTCGTAAGCGCATTTTTCAATATTCAAAAATAAGTAAAATTTTTATCCCTTTAAGTTCATATTTCCAAAAAGTACCAAAAACGTGTTCATATTTTTTGGAGATGCGACGAATGCATTTAAAATAAAATTTCTATTTTTATGGGTTTAGAAGTTCAGGGGGCCCAAAAAAGTATCAAAATATAATTTTTATCCGTTTTTACCCCCTAGGACCTTGAATTTGAAAAAAAGTACCAGACACCTGTCCGCTTATTTTTTGAGTAGAGTACAATGCTTTTTAAATTATATCTTATATTCAATTATATATCAGGGAGGGGTAGCTTTTACCCCTTTTGCCCAAATTACGCCCTCTAGCGATATGAAATATACTTTACGACCTATTCTCATACCTAACAAATACACATACATACATTTCATAAACATCGATGAAGCCATTTCGGAGGAATTCAATTACAAACACCGTGACACGGAAATTGTATATACATACCTATATATTTTAATTTATATTATTCCCCTAAAGCAGCTAATTTTTCGAATTACTAATATTGGATCAATTATTCATAAATAATTTTTCTTAACAAATACTTCATCTTTCCCTTTTTCTCATTGCAAGAAGCGTACAACAAACCAATTACTGACTTCCTGTGTGTATGTTCTGCGGGACATGATGTCTTCCTAGGTTTCCTCTTTTTAACCTTCCTACATATATTCATACATTAATTTATTTATCATAAAAGTTGCTAAATCTAGCACTAGAAATGTTGCTTTAATTAAGTTATTATTTTTGCGTTTTTACAAATGAAAATTTATTTTCGTGCTTTTCGTATAGAGTTTAACATTTTTTTAAAATAAATCCTAATGGACTTTAACAACATATGTACTTTAAAAATCAAAGGTTCATTTTTGAACATTTGATAAATTAACCATCTTCGACAAAAATTAATGTATGTATGTACATATAGGAACCTTGCTTAAATGGTTGATTATTTATAACGTATTATAACTGGTATTTTACGCGTTGTTATCATGCATTTAAAATACATATTTATTATTTTATACACATGTACATATCCTGAGCAAAAATGCAAGGCCACGTAAGTACAATTTTAAAATTTTATAGAAGTTAATATTTTTTAAATTAACAAAATCGTAATTCTGTAAATCGATCATTTTCACTATTTTTTTAAACTTACATTTTAAAAAATCTTAATACCTACTACTTATTGTTATATATGCTGAACAACAAATTTATTAAATATGTAGGTACCTTAATTGTTTTACATTTTTTTAAATTACTTTTAAAATTTAATGTGATTTGCCCCTTTAAAAAGATAAAATAATATTTCCAGTTACGTGGTTTTGCATTTCAACAAACGATCTGTTAACTCTCGTTCGTCCATAAGTATTTATGTAAATTTTTGCCTGGAAGGCTTTGTATTACAATAAAAAATATAAAGCATTTATCTACAAATCAACAATATATTTGTGCATTGGATATACATATGTATGCATTTATATTGATGCATACATAAATATGTACATACAAATCTTTTTTTTAATTTGGGAGGAGACGTGTGATTAGATTTTATTTTCAGCGCAAAAATATTATTGTTAACAATTATTTTGTACATTACAAATTGATAAAATTATATATTTTACTTACCAGGGGGCATAAAACATGACTAATGTAGTTTCATGTTGTTCCAAAGTTGACGAAAAGTTGTCATCAGTCAATTCGAGAACATCTTGTTCGACACCACTAACTAGACCAACAATGGCCACACAAAAAACAAAAACTTTTATATACATTTTCTTTGTAATATATTATTTTGTCGTTCTCTTTCTTTAATAAAAAAAATAACTTTCAAACAATTACAAAATTTGGCTACAGCAGCAGAGTAAAAAAACCGGCAAACCCTTCCACTGTCAATTTACAATTGATTATTTTCCAACAAACACGGCCACGTCCAAGACGAATTCAATTCGCTTTGGCCACGTCAGTTTAAGAAGCGTTGTTTTATTAAGTACCTAAAAAGTATTAAACATTTTTAATACTAATGCAATGTGTACTAATTATATGGCAACTACTTGCAATTATTTTTTTTAATTTTTCATTGCTGGCAACACTTCATTTGACTTTGTGTTTATAAAAAATAATTGTCATTCTCTCTGTCGTGATTACCTTAATCCACAAAATAATAAGTTTATAACAAAAAAACTACTTTTTAATGTTGCAGTTAAAAGAAAATAAGAGTATTAGAGACATTGATGGCTATACAGTCATTATTCCCAGTATTTGCGTAGGAAACGCTGCTCAACTGGCATGTGACCTCTTAATATCTTCGAAAAACCTTAAGCGGATCGGCTCTATACATCATCCAGCTCTGATACCAGTTTATGGTCCTTCCGCCTATCAACATGAACCTCAAGAGAAAGTAGCAGCCTGTGAACTTTACGAAAGTAGCGAAGATAAATTGTTAGTTTTCCAGTTTCGCTCCCCCTTTATTTCCCGACACATTGGAGATTTCCACAATGAGCTGGCCAAATTGGTTGAAAAAGCTGCTAGAGTGATAATACTTAGCGGTAGCTTTGGTTTTGAAAAGCGCACAATCGAGGCTTGTCCTTATGAGTACAAGGCGAGTGAAAATTTCAAGGAATCGCACCAAGAACAATTGAAATCAATGGAATGGAAAGAATTCCAGGGCGAAATGATATTTGGTGGTGGCAATGCACTACAGTTGCATCGTGTTTTGGATGAGAAAAAAATACCAGTAATGCTTTTATTCCGCTACTTGCTGGAAGGTGATAACTCCACAGATGCCACTTTAATTATCAAGGAATTGAGTGAACTTTGTGATGGATTTCTAGGCTTCAAGACTGAAGGTGGCATTAAATTGACAGTACCCATATCGTGGAAACTCTTATTTGGCAACGATACACCAGAACTAATATTTTAAAATTATTCTCTATACCCTAAAACGCTTGGTATTTGTTAATGTTTTATGTATGTATTTTTATATGGTGTAGGAGAAACATGATATTGTGATCGATTGAGGGATTATTTAAGTTCGAAAAAACTACTTTTTCATAACATTTAAAACTATGTATTTGAGTTAAAAACTGATATACAAAACCCTTTTAGGTTATAAAAATTAAATAAATGGTTTTATTTTAATATAACTATATGATTTTTATTTGCCGTAGGAAGTTTAATAATAGCAAGAAATGCAACTATTTTTTTATTTAAATTTTAAAACAATACAAAAACTATTGTGACATAATTGCTAGTTATAATATTAAAAACTTTGGTACAAAAAAAATAAAAAAATCTTTCCAAAAATAAATAAAATAAAAGCAAAAATCTGCAACTGCCCTTTCTACCTTAATTTTAGCACAATCATTTTTTTGAAACCCTAGTTAACTTTTTGATTTTTTACGTACATTTAATTTTATTTCTAGTACAATTATGAAGAAAAAATTAAGATCAATAAATGGCTAAGATGAAGCAAAAATTTCTGATCTGGTTTGCTAAGCTTTTGTTATTACTTTTTTTTATATATGGAGGGTTTAAAAAAAAAAATTGATAATAAATCACCGACATATAGATAAGAAAAAAGGGTATTTTACTATTCTTGACGATTATTATACATACTTATTTCCATGAGAAATGATGAATTTCATTAATTAATGAAATTAATCTATAATATTTAGAATATATTACATAATACAAATTTTTAATAAAAATTATTCAAACTCACTAAAACTACGATTATTGTTATCATAGCCACAACTTTTAAATTGACTTAAACCACTTTTTAAATCAACGGTTTCTCTATATGGATGTATGTAAATAGATTTTGTATGTTTGTTATTTCATATCATTAACAGTTACAATTATGTCTTCCGTCACGGTTTTAAAATTAGTATCATGGAAAATTTTTGCTAACATTATACATATGCTTCAGTGGAAAATATTTTTTTGATAATAAATACTTTACACAATTCCTACACTTTATAACAAAAAAAATATATACATATGTATGTATATAAAAAACAAGAAAGAGCGCTATATTCGGCCGTGCCAAATCTTAAATACCCTTCACCAAGTGTAGATACATATGTGAAGTGTATTTACGTATGTATGTATTTACATGTCCGAAATTTTTTATAATATGAATAGTTTTGTGCCCATATCTTTGCGGATTTTTAGGAAATTTTTTTTAATGACCCAAAAGGCATGGTCTACACACAAACATAATTAATTTTTGTGTAAAAAAAGGTCATCCTTTTTGGCTTTATATCTTAGTCAGTTATAAAGCAGTTTTACTGGTTTTCAATAGGAAGAATCTTGACGATATTTTTGATAGTTTGATGTCAGCAACGGGTTCGTATGACATCAGGGGACTGAGAAAAGTTGATTTTAACAGACAGACGGAAAGACGGACATAACTATGCATATACATATATATATGTATATACATATGTATATACTTTATGGGGTCGCATACGAATAATATAGAAATAACAAACGGAATGACAAACTTGTACATACACTTGTTACCTGTGGTGAAGGGTATAATAAACATTTCAGACAGATAAGATTTATTAAATTAAAAGAAGGTTTATCTAGACATAAGAGAAATTGCACAGCTAATAAGAATGTTTAATGATAAAAATATACTTATATACATAGATATCCATTCACACAAACATATGTATGTATGTACATATGTATATCTGTATGTATATTTAACATAATTTTTATTATGTCAGTTTCTTTTCATTTGTATAATAATTTAATTGTTATTGTTAATTTTAATTTTTTTTTTACATTTAAACGTTGTTGTCGCACTTACATTCTATAAGTTTTAAATATTAATGTAATAACCTTAAAAAGATAAAATTTAGGAGATATCGATTTTTAAAATTTTATAATAAATACAAATGTACATTTTTCAATGACCCTAAAATTGGTCTTTTAGTTAAAATTATTTTATTAAAATATTGCTTAAATTACGAACAACTGGATGCAAACTTTATTAAGTTCTCGATTCCCATTGTGGAATAAACAAAAAAAAAAAAAAATAAAAAATTTCTAATGTTTAATGTATTTTGATCCTTTTAGCTAATACTTTTTCAAATCCGGTGAACATGATGCGAAATTGAAATTTTTCGTACTTAATATGGATACAATTTTCTAGTATGGAATCTTATTAATTACATAAGTATGTCTCTGTGTCATTAAAAAAACAAAAAAATATATGGTTTTTCGAATTTTCTATTTATTCTGGCTCAAGTTCATTTTAAAATTTCTTCATAATAAAGAAATTAGTTTTTATTTGTGATAATTGAAGAATATACTGAAAAAGTAAGTTTTCCCGACATAGCCGAGTGGAATGCATTTTCGAAACCAGTGGCTAGTGTCGGGAAAACTTACTTTTTCAGTATATTCTTAAATTATCACAAAAAAAAAACTAATTCTTTATAATGAAGAAATTTTAAAATGAACTTGAGCCAGAATAAATAGAAAATTCGTTTAATAAATAAGTTCGACTGAAAATTAAAAAATATATGATTTTTCTTTATAATTTGACTCTGCACATGTTGAGCAGTTATTGCTATTTGTACCGCATCATTGATGTAAGGTTGTGATTGAGTTTGATATAACTTGATCGTTCCATGGCTGCACGGTGGCTTTGCCAAATATCACAAAAACTGCATTGCAGGCCAAATAAACTGCAGCTGTTATAAAGAAAACAATACGCCATTCATCGGGATCTTCCTCATTAGTTACAACGGCACCCACCACTAAAGGTGCACAAATCGAACACAAATTCGATATACAATTGGTAATGCCCATCATTGGTCCAGCGAAATTGGGCGACAGATCCATATGATTGACCAAATAACCACAGAAGGAGGCGGCATTAAAACCTACACCAATAGTCAGTAAAACTATGGCCAACGTTTTATCGTCCTCAGTCATATAACCCACTGCAATGAGACAGACCATTGGCACCCATAGACCAATCGAATTAAAAAGTTTTCTCGAAACTGTAACCGAAATAATTTTACGGTTAATAAGCAAATCAGATATGGGACTGACAACTAGACACAACAGCCACATCACGAAATATGGCAGGGCCGAGAGTAGGGCATTTGATTTAACGTCCAAATGTAAAACGCTACTCATGTAAGTTGGAATTTCAGTTAATAAAGTGTAGAAGCCCCAGGTGAAACCGCTGTGGGCAGCAATTAAGCCAATGAATGGCCAAGAGGTTAGAATAGATTTCCAAGGTACAGCCATGGCCTGAAAAAGGAAATAAATATGTAAAAAACCCGCTGTTAAATAAAACAAATACTGCTGTTCCGTTCAAATGAATTAAACCTGTTCGATAAAAATGTTGCATATTTTTCATACGTTACACATTTTTGTGTTCTTTAAAAATGCAAGAATGCAATTGCGCAAATAATTGTTTAATTTGTATTTAAGTGTAATTATTTGATATATAATGTGTTTATGTGAAAAAAAATATACAAAAAGATAAAGTTTATGTGGTTGATTCCGTATTTTAAAAGTCAAAACCGTTAAAATTTTATATCAATATTTTTTTTTAATTTTTTATCATTCATTTTTAGTTTATATATGGATAATTAAATAATATTCGGATATAAGCACTTATTTTATTTTATGTATGTATGTACATGTGTATATGTAAATATAATAAATAAACTTTATCTTTAGTATTTACTTTCACTCTACTAAAACCAACAAGTTTTGTTACTCAAAATTTATAATTTTTTTTCTTCTTAATTTTTAAGTCTGTTTTGAATGATCTAATGCAAAGAACATTTTTGAAGATTTTTTTATTAATTTTTTTTTGTCCCACAAGTTTCCCACAAAACTGTTACCTTTTTTTTAACTTACCCCACTTTGTTGATTACTGCCAGTTAAAGCCTCTATGTACTCTCGTTCTTCATTCGAAATTATTTTAATATCTCTTGGTGTGTCGGCACCAAGGATCAAAAATGCCAGCGACCACAACAAAGCAGCACCACCAGTTATATAGAATATACCAGGCCAACCCATGCTCGAAGCAAAGATGTTGCCACTAATTGCCAGCAAAAGTGCTGTTCCAAGCTGTGCTCCCGAATAGACATATGTGCTAAGGAAACCTCTTTCCGGAAAAGGAACCCATTTGGCTAAAAGTGTATGTGTACAGGGGTACACTACGCCCTGCGTAAAACCTACCAGCACTCTGAGAGCACAAAGCAATTCCCAGTCAGCATAATTAGCAGCCAATGGATGAAAAATGGTAATAACTGAAGAGATGGCTGTAGAAACACCCAAAACAATTTTGCCACCAAAACGTTTTGCCAACATACTGGCGGGGATTTGAGCAGCAACATAGCCCCAAAAGAAACTGCTAAGTATTAAACTTTTCGTGGATGAATCCCAATCGTGAGAGTTTTGGCCGGGTGAGAATTGTGTCATTGGCACTATGGCAGCTGATATATTGACACGCAAAAAGTAACTAAAGAACATGCCAAAAAACAATAGTATGGCCTGGACATGACGTATTCCAAATAAATTGGCTGCAAATATAAGAAAAATATAAATATTTTATTAGTTAAAGTTATGATTCCACACATAACTTTAAAAATAAATAATAAATGTTTACAGTATTTAAAAGTATCCTTTTTGTCTTGAGACTCCAATAAAACCAATTTATACGAATATTTCGTATATAAAAGAGGTGTTCCTTCGGTGATTAAATGTGCTATTAAATTTACCATCTGTGTAAGATTCTAATTTAATTTTATATATTCTTTTAGTAACAAACTTTTTTTTATTTTTTTAATTATTTGCGTTGGAATTTATGTTTGTATTTAAGTATAAAATTAATCACCACATCTATTCTAAAACGGTGAGTTCATCTGAAAACTTTAAGGCGTTCTGGCTTTATTGTCGATTATTTGCACAAGTTTTATTTGTAAATTATTCAAGGTTCCTGTAAGCAGACTGCGTGTTAATGCGCAATATTCACCCTATAGTTGGTCATTTAGTTTAAATGTACAATTTTAAAGATATTTTAAGAATAGTTTTTCTTTGTCTTAAGGTTTTTTCAAAGGCTTTAAATAAAAAATTAAGCAGCGCCAGAAAATTATATTTCAAATAAATATTTTGCAGAATTTTGATATTCAAAATGAATAAAACAACTTGTGCAACTGTCTCTGTTTTTTACTGACATTTTTTTTAAACAAATAGTTTTAATATCAATTTTTTTATTTTCTTTTATAGGTCTTTTTTTTAATTGAAAGAAAATATCGTTCGCATTTTGTGGGCCAGGCAGTTGAATTTTATTTTAAAACGTCTGTAAATAACTTGGGTATAGATAAAAATCTGTATTACAAAAATTAAGCCTTTCTGTAATCTAAGATAATTTTTGGTTGTGGCTTAAGATACAAACATTGCGATCCTAGTTTTTACAACATTTAATGTTAATTAACGAAACGGATCCGTCAGTTACGAAAATTTAACAATTTTTTTTAGGGAATATGACCATAACAGATTCAATCAAACTTGTAACACTACATACCCAAATACATATAAAATAGGGTGTGTAATTTAGAGTAATTTATAGTCAGTGTTTATTTGCTTTAATAGTATCTTAATGATTTATGATCTGAGTAAGATAACTTTGGCTAAACTAATAAATAATTATTTTTGGTAAAAGTTATCTAAATTTGTTTATAAATGTCTAAGATGTTCAAATATTTAATCATTTTTAGCACAAAAATAGTTTTTTTTTATAATTTTTATTGCCCCTTAGTGCATATTTATCAACGTTCTATCAATTTATAACATTAACAATTTTAGCTGAGTGTTATTAGAACCGTTTCGTTTAGAAATTATTATCTAAATCGAATAACCAATTTCCGTCCTCTTGACTTTCTGTCTTTGTATATAGTTTAATATAAACTAATAATAATAAATATTTTTATTAGTCGTTTATCTTTTATTTTACAAGGTATCATCTACCTTTAAAAGGGCACAAAATTTGTCTATGTTTAATAATTATTGATCTTAAAAAAAAGCAAGTTTTAACCAATTTGAAAAGCTTAATAAGTTTCAATAAAAAAAAAATCGAAAATAATAACTCTAAAACTTTGAATACATACATAAGTATATCAAACAATTGTCTGCCTAAATACATTCTTCGGTAAATTTGACCGTTTTAATCCAGTCCAGTTTTGAGCACTGAGTTCTTAAATAATCAATCCTTTTACAACTTTAGAACGTTAGAATAAATAGTTTTAAATATACATATGTACATACATACATATGTATGTATGTAAAAAGTGAACTGTTGACCATTGTACAATATAAGAAATAAAGCAACAAAAAATAATAATAAATAAACAAATTAAACGAACCACCATTTACCTAAAACAAATTTTTACAGATTTTAATTCATAAAATTACAAGCACAAAAGAAAAAAAGATTTTATAGCGGGAAGTAGATACATACATACGTACATATGTATAAATAAACTTTTTATTTTTTTCAATTTAATTAATTGACAGTTCTTAATGTTAATACGTGAAAGAAAATTAATATTAGGTGTTCAGAAATTTTAAATATGTATATGTTTTTCAAAGGAAGTATTTTTTTTTTTTTATTTGAAAATCAATGCCTTATGACAAACTTTTTTCATATTCTCATTTGACTTTTTGGAACAAAGTTAAAAAAAAAAAACATCAACGGCTAAGAGTGCTCTATATTCGGCTGTCTAATATTTTGTATTTCTAGTAATATTTTATATAGGCTATAGTTTATAAATTGTTTTTTTTATTAATTGAATGAACATTATGAAAAAGTTATTTTCCCAACACTAGCCGAGTGTAATGCATTTTCGAAACCAGCTACGGTTTCATCATCAGCGGTGTTAGGTGTTTTAGTGTTGGATGTAAATATCATCTATTTAACTTACAGTTTATTATATTATTTTGTATTTCGTTTATTAATTTCTTTCAGTTTTATGAAATTTTGCAAAATTAATATTTATACATTTTGATTCAAATTTTTTTTTGTATATTATTTGATGTGAATAAATAAATATAAAATAAATAAATAAATACATTTTCAAAGCATAAAAATATTTGAGTGAAATTTCATTCTCCTGGGTCTTTTTCATCGAGCTCTATCATGCTTTCAGCAGAAGAATAGACTGACGGACATATGTAGGTAGAACGTCTAAAAATCATGCGTATAATTAAAAAAAAAGTTAACAAAAAAGTTTTGTATTGAATATGTAATAATTGTTTATATATGTAACTCTTGTTTAAAATTTTATCCAAGTTGGCCTAGTAATTTCATATTAAACCTATTTTATTGTTTTGACCTCCTAGGCTCTCGAATTTCAAAAAGTATCAGACACCCACCTGTTCGCTTATTTGTTAAGCAAAATATAATGATTTTTACATTTTGTTTGTACTATTTTATTTAGTTTAGCAGATATAAGGTTACCGATTTTTCCCATTTTACCCCCTAAACATTTTAATTTCCAAAAATCTATTTATGCAACGAAAGAGTACAAAATTAAAATCTTTAGCTTTAACCGTTTTTGCTGCTGGGTATTAGAAATGGAATCGTGAGAAACTGTTTTCTCCAAATTATGCACGCTAACTATAAAAAAAATCTACCCATGCACACTGACGCTTTATTGTTTTTTTTAGTGAACGTTAATGCAAGCTCACATACGCTGATTTTTTTATAAAAGAGCTCACGAAATTAAAACAATTTATTAATCACGACTATGCCAGATCACGCGTTATTTAGTACAGTACATATCAGTACATTTTACAAAATGTCACCATTTATTTGCGTACAGTTGATGGTCATTATACAAATATATTGGTTCTTAAGGATTAAAAAAAAAATAATTTTTGATTGGACATGTATAATACATTTAAAAATTTTTATTACTTTAAATATTGAAATAAGTTTTATACATGTATACCTACAAACATACATATATCGGTATTTAAGCCTTGATATAAAAGTCCATACATACATATCGCACTTGATCAACAAGAAGTTATAATTTGAACATTTTCAGTAGAAGTTAAAAAACTGTTTGTGGTTACATTTTAAGGGAATTTGAAAATCCAAATACATCATAGTAAGCAAATTCCATTTGAAAATATATTTCCATTTTTTTTTTCTTAAAAATTTTTGTAATTATTGCAAAAAATCTATTTTTTTTTTTAAATTAATACCATTTTTTTTAAACTTTCGATATTTTTTGTATTTTTTTTTTTGTATTATTTTATCAACAAAATAGTATCAACTGAAGAAATAACCAAATTTGAATAAAACAATTTTACTGTCTGTTCTTATAAAATTAAAAAAAAATTCGTTCGAGTATTTATTTTAAAAACAAAAACACATTTTTGTTTATTACGAAAATTTATTTTTGTTTTCAATATAAATACTGGAACAAAAATTTTTTTAATTTTATAAGAACAGGCAGTAAAATTGTTTTATTCAAATTTGGTTATTTCTTCAGTTGATACTATTTTGTTGATAAAATAATACAAAAAAAATATGAAATAATATACCATATCATGAAAATGGCCCCAAAAGTGGTTTTCGAGATGAACGAGTAATCGGAATACGTTGAAATTTTCACAGTAGATAAATATTGCTGTTGTTAGTTGATATCTTGCAAAAAGTGAAAATTTAAAAACTTCGAGTTAATACCGTCTTGTTAATCAACGGTAATTGAATTGTGGTTTAAAAATTAATTTGGTTTTGTTTAAATCCAAAAATTATTGATTCCACTTTTTTTTAAATCCTTTTATATAAATAAAAAAGTTCCGAAATTTGTAAAAACAAAAGAAGTGTTTATTTTGTATGGACTTTGGTAAAAACTTTTTACCATTTTCCATAATTTTACTGCTGTAGAGTATTTCAGGTATTTTACAAATGTCAAAACCTCTTTTTATAAATATTTATTTTTATATATTTATTTTTATTATTATTTTTTTATTCATCCGCACAAATTGTGATAATGTATAAGGTATTAATCATATGTTTTATTTTTTTATTCATATTTTTATTTTCATTGGTTAAAGCTTAAAAGTTTGTAATAATTTATTCAGTGCTTAATATATAGAATCTTGTCTTTGATAACTCATAAGCGTATTTTGTATTTCAATAATATCAGCTTTAACAACAACAACAACAACAACAATGTTAGAACTCTATTAATAAATCGAACTTGAATGAAACCGAAAAGTCAAAGTTTGATTTGCACACACAAAAACACGTTTTTTTTTTATTTATCGGAAAATATATTGTAACAATAAACAAACATCGTTTTTGAATATATTTTTTTTTTGTTTCTAATAAAAACACTCACGTCTATGTATTTTGTTATCACTACAGGTGTCCAAACTCTTTGTGGATTCTAGTATTTTTGATTTAGACATTTTTCGTTTAAACAATTTTTTGTTTGTTTCGCGTTTAAAAAAAAAAACACTGTTAATTTCGTGTATTTAACAGTTTTGTTCCTGTTTATGTCAAATTTTAAAATTTAACTAAATAGATTTTGTTTTTACCTGGTGTTTTTATTCAACATTTCATACCCCTGTCTGTGTGTTTTCGTGTTTGGAGGAATATCTGTTGGTTCTATTAAAAAAACTGATTAACAAGTGGTTCTTTTTAACTGTTGTTGGCGGTAGGGGTTTTTGGTTTATGAAGTACGATATTCACATACTGTTAATGGGGGTCTGATATCATTTTTTTTCAGTTTTATAATACAAAAAGTTAATTTGTTAACTTTCATTAGTTTGTTTTCGAAAGAGATGCGATTTAATTTAATCTGGTTAAATATGATATCATTTTCTTATCCAAAAAGTATTAACGTTGCGAAAAAGTAATATAAAAGTACAAACATGTATGTATGTATGTACATATGATATTATTTAATTAAAAAATATGAAAAACGTTACTCATGTTTATACAAAATTAAACTTTGTAGGCTTTCGTTGCTCCGAAATCATGTTATAAAATTAAATAATTATTATTAATATTAGTCGTACAACTCGTACTTTTTCATAGAATCTAAATAATTTTTTGATAAAATCTAACTTTTATTTATCATCATTGCAAAAAAGTTTTGTGTATTTTCTGGTAACATGTGATAAATTAGTTTATTGCTATAATTGTAGATACGATAAGTTTATAAAGTTTTTAAACATGTGCATCACGTTTGTATGCATAAAAGTTGGGCTAAAAATAGTTTCTTTAATTTTGTTTTTTTATTGTTTAATAGGAAACGGTTATCTAGCAATAAATGCAAAATTTATTTTAAAAATTATACGAATTTTTCTATAAACTCAGAGTAGCTGTATAGCCACAGAATTCACTATAAATTTTAATTGTGTGTTTGTTTGATTTTTTGATAAAAATTAACCCATTCCCGGATATTTGTAAAATAAATTTTCGATTGTATCAGAAAAAAAACCCTAATTAAAAATGTGTAAGGACAATTTGCGATTAAATTATTTACTTTTTAATAAATATGAGTTATTTTCATGTTTTTCAATAAATGTTCTTTGTTATAACAAAAAATTGATAAACCTAAGAATCTGTAAAAAAAAACATTTTAATACATTTTCTAATTTTTGAAAATTGTATTGATAGATATACATTTTTAAATTAATACTTTATTTAAAGAAATTTTGTTAATTTTTTACTTTAAAACATATTTTCTATTAGTTTTAATTTTTTTTTTAATTAAAAAAAAATTTTTAATAAATTTTTTTTTTAGTGTCAGCTGGATTATTTACTTGTATGGTTATAAAAAACCAACCACTTGTGTTTGGGCTTAAAAATGCTGCTGTATCTGCTTTAACACACGTACACAATAAGATAGAAGATAAGAAGATGGGGCCCTTTTTTTGTAAAATTTCGAGAGAGAAAATTTAATAAAAATCAGTCAAACTGTATAAAGAAAGTGAAATTTAATTATAATTTATTTATTTATTTAAAGTAGCTACATATAAATTACAGCTAAGCACTATCCAAAATAACAACAATACAATTATAGGTATAAACAAAATACTACAAACAGTTTCAAGTAACCAGATTTAAGTTAAGACACTCTATCAGTTTTCTTTTCGATTTATCAACATTATCAGAGAGTCTATCTGGTCATACAATTTATTAAAACCTGCACAAATTCTTCGAAGTGGATCAAAATTCACGTAGTTCGATCTATGAAATTTAAAATATAAAGGTACATAAAATCTTAACTGTCTGTTAGAAATGTTAATGCAAATTTTACTTACAATTGAGCATTTGAAAAATATACATATAATACAAAGAGAATATGGTTTTATGCCCAACACTGTTTGTATGGCATGCTCTGTAAAACAAGACACGTGCCATAATATGGCTTCCTTACGAATTTTATGTTCAGTCTATTAAAATCAATCCCAAAATTCCTGTGATACATTAAACTTTATTCTATCGATTTTAAGATTACTTTTTATAAGTGTTTTAGGTTAATGACGCAAAACTTTGTAAATAGATTAAAAGTTCTTTATTAACGGTTGATATGAAAATAATTATTTTAAATTAAAATTAATTTACTAAATAATAAAAATTTAACGTTTTAAATTTATTGAACTCTAAAGTAGACAAATTAAATTGTCTTCCTTTTTTATACCTTTACACATTCCATTTGTAATTTCTACAATATTCATTTGCGATCCTATAAAGTATATACATACATTCTGAATCCTTATAGATAGGGAAGTCGATTTAGCCATGTCTGTCTGTCCGTCTGTCAGTGTGTTGGTTGAAATCAAGTTTTCGTTGCTCCAGAGTTGTATGTAGTATCAAACTTTTGAAAATATTTTCAAGAAAATCTGTATTGAAAACTGGCAAAATCTAATAATAACCGGCTGAGATATAAGCAAACAAAGACGACTGCCTCTTTTTTTAACACAAAAATTCATATTCTGCAGCTTCTGGATAAACCTCAAACATTTTTGCTATATCTGTCCGTTGGACATGCCTTTCGGGTCATTTGAAAAAAAATTGGACTAATTGCGCCTATATAAATCCCTAAAGGTATAGGCGCAAACCCTACATGCACAAAAATGTATACCATAAAAAAAAGTTTTCTAACACTTTAACTACCTTTCGGACATGTTAATACAAACGTACATACATATGGATATATATATATACATATACACCCATACATACATACATAAATACATGCAGAGAAGGGTATAAAAGATTTGGCACAGCCGAATATAGCGCTCTTACTTGTTTCCCATAATTGCTGGGAGTAAAATATTGAATATGTGTCTGCCTGCCTATCTTTCCACGTAAACTACTTTTAGAACGAAAAGATGAACCGTACTATTAAGTAATATTCGACTAATTACATTCTTTAGCCACTACTCAAATGTCCTCCTGAAATTGGGTTAACAAGAAATAAATTTTCTAACTGAATAAAACGGTGATCCATCCAATATTAATTAGTCCAGGCTCACAAACAAGTTTTACATAAACGAAGAACTCTACCAAATCTTTTAATGATCGGTTCATAATTGGCCCCAGCATATAAGGCTAATTGTTGGAAATTGCCTAAATCCTTATAAAACTTTTTTAAATATTTTCAAACTTTGGCAAACTAATATGTTTAGCAATCGTAATAAAAATTAATTTCAATTTTGTGTAGGGTAGTGTATTAATATTTCATTTTCACCACGGGTGACAAGGGTATATATAAGTTTGTCATTACGTTTGTAATTTCTACAATATTCATTTGCGACTCCATAAAGTATACATATTCTCAATCCTTATAGATAGGGAAGTTGATTTAGCCATGTCCGTTTGTCCGTCTGTTGAAATCTCAGTCCCCCAATATCGTACAGAAATTTCCCGGAGATTCTTGCTATTAAAAATCACCAAAATCCGACAAATAAAGGGATAAAGCAAAAAAAATTTTTTTTTACAAAAAAAATTATTATTTTTGTGTGTAAGACATGCCTTTTGGGGAATATTCAAAAAAAATTTACTAATTGGTCCAGAATCAGCAAAGATATGGGCGAAAAACCTATATGGACTAAAATTAATATCATAAAAAAATCAAGTTTTCTAAGACTTTAAATACCTTTCGGACATTTTAATACATACGTACATATTCATATATACACACATACAAACATAAATACACGTAGTGAAGGGTATATAAGATTTGGTACAGCCGAATATAGCGCTCTTGTTTGTTTTTTTTTAAGTTCAAAGTTATCAAAAGTTATGGTTTTTAAAAAAATTCCTCTGCCGCTATTTTCCACGGTATTTATCAATTTGTGACGTGTTGATAAATTCTTTAAGCTTTATTTTGCAAACAAATCTACAGTTATTAAAAAAATTCTTTGCAAACCATTTTCTACTTTATTGATTAATAATTAAAACTCAAGTGCTGTTATCATATTTTATTAATGAAAATGCGCACCAGATACAATTTTCATGAGAGGCTTGAAATTCTAAATCAATTTTACTTTTGATTATATACGAGTAAAATTTTTTATATTTTTAAATATTTGTTTTATCTGGTTAATAAACCTTATTTGAAGGTTATTTAAAAAAAAAATTAATTTTAGTGTTTAGTTTTTGGTCATTGACAATAAAAATATACATACATATGTATGTATATTCCCAGCAAACACAAAGGGGTTTGATTTTATTCTCAATATGGAAAAAACGTTATTTTCAAAAAAATTTTACATCATTTCATCAAATGTATTTTAAATATGGATTCTCAAAGGGTGTTAAACATATGTATGTTTATATTTTTATACCCTTCAGACATGTGACAAGGGTATATATAGGTTTGTGATTTCGTTTGTAATTTTTACAATATTAATTTGCGACCCTATGAAGTATATATATTCTGGATTCTTATAGATAGGGAAGTCGATTTAGCCATGTCCGTCTATCTGTCTGTCCGTGTGTTGGTTGAAATAAAGTTTCGTAGCTCCCATAGGTTACCCAGGGTTGTATGTGGCATTAAACTCTTGTAAATACTTTCGAGAAAATTGGTATTAAAAAGTGGCAAGATCCATAAATAACCGGTTGAGAAATAAGCAAAAAAGACTCCCTTTTTTATATCATAAAGACAACAATTTTTGTTAATATTGTCGTAACGAAATCAAATTTAAATTTTTAAAGCAAAATAAATAAGTTTTTGATTAAACATTTTACGTACATAAATATATACATAAGTATGTATGTATGTACCTTTATGTACCTGCTAGTGTTTTACTTTATATTTTGGGTCAATGATGACCGTTCGTAATTTAGACTGTTTACAAAAAAAAAAGATTTCTGTAAAATTTCGCCAAAAAATTTTAAACACTAACACAATACAAGAAACCTTTAAACAAAATTTAACAAATCTTGAAATTAATATACTTATACACACTTATATATTTTTTTGAACCTCATTGTTTAAATGTCGCATTTTTCCCACAATATAACTGGGGTGATAAAGAATTTGTCCAGTTGTTGTGTAAAAGTTTCCGTCACTGAATTTTAATTAAATATATTTAATCTGCTGTATATCTACATTTATCTCTGCCAATAAAATAGTATATATCTGATCTGATTATTATAAGCAAATTATCAACAGATAAAAGTTATACTCTTAATAAAGTGTTTAAAAAATTTAGCTCAAGGAATTTAATTAAAAATAAAAATCTTGACAATTTTGCCGCATATTTGTTCTGCACTTTTTCCTAAAGTTAAACAAATATTTATTTTATCTTCCATATACATATTATTAAAAGAAAAATTTTGTGAATTTATTAAACATTTGTTGAACTGGTGAAGCTGTCACCAATTAACAATTATTTACTAGTTAAAGCGTTTTTAGTTCTCTATTAAATCGTAATTGGAAATTAAGGAAATCTAAAATACATATGTTATCAAATATGTTAATGATATTTTTGCGCTAAACATGTATTTACATATATAAAAAGCCTTAGCTGCTAGCACTATTTGCATGCATACATGCGTATATTCATACATACATATGTATGTGCTTACATACAAGAAATGTTATCTCCTGATTTTCGTTGCTATTGGCGTAATATAGTTTGTTATAGTAACATTGTTTTTGGAGTTAATTGGACTTCTTAAATTTTATTTTTTTTCAGTTAAAATTTTTAGCAAATTACTATCGAATGGAATATTTTATTAACAAACATTGTTAGTTTTTTAATAAAAAAAAAACTAAACTTTTAAAATATATGACTTATACTTGATCATAAAGATATACATACATATCGCACACCCAGTTCAAAAGTGACACAACTCAAAATTTTTAATTTTTCAGAAATCGAAATAAACTGTTTTTGCCGTAAATAAAAATAGTTAAAAACAAAAACGTTGGACCATTGAATTCGAATTAAAACTATTTAGCACTTAGCGTGGGGATCTATTACCATTATATTTTCTGACACAACTAAAAATAAGTCACTTTTATGAATTGAAACTTTATACCAATTGAACAATAAAGAAAGACATAACTGTTTTAACAACAGATAACAACAAAAAAAAAATACTCTGAAATTTTTCTTATAGATAAACAAGTGTATTGTGCATAGTTTAAGCATATAAACTCGAAAAATAAAAATTTTGAGTTGTGTCACTTTTGAACTGGGTTATTTTTAAAAATATATAACTTTTGTAACCAACAAAACCATCTTTAAAATTTTTCCGATCTCACATTCTGGCGTTTAGGCAGTGTCGCATTTGGTTCGATTCTAATATATATATATATCTGTTCCTTTTACTCCTACAGGGAGCATAGGCCCGTTCGATTCTAATAATATGCATAAATTAAAAATTTAGTTTATATTCACTGTCTGGCCCACAAAATGCAAACGATATTTTCGTTCGAATAAAAATATATTTATTCGAAAGAAAATATCGTTCGCATTTTGTGGGCCAGGCAGTTAGTTTTGGTTTCAAACTTTGTAAAATGAAAACTATTACTATAGTTCGTCCCTTTGTTAATGAAAGCGTCATTTTTGGTTGCAGAAGTGTAAAATTTTGTCAATACATGTAGTTTAAAGGCATTCATAATAATCAAGCAAAAACTCGATTTTGAATTTTTTTTAGTTACACTTTTTTGCATTTTAGCTAATGACATGTATGTATTTTAAAATTTGTTAAACTTTATTTTTTCATTGCTATAAATATTTTGTATTTTTTGGTTTAAATTTAACTTCATCTGTTTAGCAGTTTATAAACAAAATTATATATTTTTTTTATCGATAAGGAAAGTCTGTGAAGACCCTCATCTTAAAAAAAAACTTAAAATTATTATCTTGGTTCCCAACACCTTCCTGTTAACGATAATTTTACATATTTTCGAATTTCCGCAGGCTCAAAAATCGTTTTGACCTATGGTTTTTAAAACAAAGTTCCTTAGAATTCTTCGTAAAATCATTTCCTTCCCTACGATTTTTCATTTTTTTGTCATCAATACAAATCGACCCACTTATATTTTATTCAGACGTTTTTAATATTTTTTTTATTATTTATTATTATTATTATTTTTGGTTTAAAGCTCATATAGATAATTTTTAAAATTGCTATATATATACGATTTCAAAATCAGGGGGCAAATAACGGCATTCGATATCAAAAACATTTTGTTAGATCGATCGAGTTTTCAGTGCATTTGGTATTGGAATTTTTTGTTTTAGATCGATATCGAAAGTCGTAATTTGCCCCCAGCACTTTTTATTTTTTTTTAATATTTTTTTTTTGAGAATTTAAAAATTTTTTAAAACGAAACATTTTCCTATCGCCTGCTAAAATAACAATTTATATTTTATATGTTTTTTTTTTAAATATAAATACATACATATGTATGTAATGTATGTATTTTATATGTAATGATTGCTCTTTACCATTATTTTATTTTTTTATGCGTAACATTTATTTGATGTTTCTTCTGTAAAAGTCTTTGTTCCTCCAACTTTTCATTGATTGCCATAGGAACTCGTCGCGTGCGAAACACCGTCCACAATGAGACAATCCAACTTACGACGATGGTGGCATATAGTATTGGCGGAAAAGCACGCTCATTACCCACTGGCATTTCAACGCGTAAAGGTGACTTCATTTTAACATCTACTTTCACATATTTCCAATTACAGGATTCATTCCATTTGTGCAAGGTTTGTCGTTGAGCTGTTTCCCTAATATTTGGTACTTTTTCATCTAAACAGTAAAGTGTGTTTGGCTCAATTTGTAATTCGTTCTCTAACAAATTTTGTTCATGTTTAGGGCAATTAATAAACATAGTGGGGGTATTAATATTTACTGCGACAAAGGAACTAATTAGAAAACATCATAGTTTTATTAACTGTATTTGCTTAAATTATGAGTTTACCTTTCTGTATTAGGAGCATGATAGCGAAAATGTATGGGCAATGTTATCGTATCAGTTATTTTGGGGATACCTTTGAGAAAAACTTCAAAGTCATTTGATTGCTCTGTTGGCTTTTCTATGTCCACAAATGCAGGATAAATTGCGTTAAGCTTAAAAAATTCAATATATATGTATGTAGGTAAATAATTCAATATATGTATGTCAAATCTCTTTGTTAACATTTTTAAAAATTGCAAACTTAAGGTAAGATAATAAATACAAATAACACCGGCATCAGTCATTCAAACAGCTATGTCGGTATATGCCTATGTACAAACATACAAAAAACGTGATTTTTTAAAATTTATGTCAACAATCAAATTTTTTATCCCTCGAATCTCAAACCGAAGGGCTAAAGATGGTATGAAATGGCTTTCTCTATAAATTATTTAATTATCTTTATAAATAATTTTTATATATATATGTATGTATGTACATACATATATTCTCTTTTCTTAAATTTGTTTTCGACAAATTAACCAGACATAGACATTCTTACATTTATTATTTCTTACCTTTTTTAAACGATGCAAATCATCAAGTTGATCCACACTGACATACACTGATGCAGGAAGATGTTGTTTTAATACGTACTCACATTCTTTACCAGCCAAAGGATAATCAAATTGTATTGTATAAATCAAATTTCTGAAAATTGAACAACAAAACAAAAAATTTTAATTTTATGTACATGTATGTTGTTTTTTAAATTTTTCAGCTGGATTTATTTGTAGCAGAGCTAGTTTTAAATGCACAAATAAAAGGATGTTTCAGAATATCATTAGCCCTATTTTGAGTGTCGACAGATATGTGTGCATATATTTTTTTTTTTTGTCATACATTTTAAACGATAGAATAGAATGCTTAACTATTACTATAATCATATACCTACATACATACAATCAATCTACATAAATAAACCTAAAGACAACAGTTTAATTTGTTAGTTACTGCAGGTAGGGTTGATGACATTATAGATATTCTCGAGAAAGCTTTGTAGTATATTTGAATGTATCAGGGAAAAAAATCGGCATGTACAACTAAAATTTAACTCAGAAATTTAAATATGTATTACAAATAATAAAATATATTTTTTTGCAAAATTATGCTGTTTTGGTCCTTAGATGGATTGTTTTAGCCACCATGCTCTATAAAGTTAAGCAAAATCGGTAAAGGCTTTTTCTCAGCTTGATTGTTTAACAATAATATTTTAGCGTTCTCTTGTACTCACCGATGAAAGCCGGCTTCTGTTAATTCCATGTCCACAATTGGCGTTTGTATTATATCATTTTCTTTTTGTTGGTTTGTAAATGCAATACTCAACAGAAAACAAAACCTTAGAAAGAAAGTTCTCATCTTTTTTCAATAAGGCCCATTTATTCTCAAAAATAAACTTAATTTAAATATAAACATAAATATTTTGTCCCAAAACAACTAAATCAATAACAGCTGATGTCAATATCGTCGAAAGTGATGCCAACACGAAATAGTTTCTGAAGGTAGATGTGAAATCAAAAGGAGGAAGTTTTCCAAAACTTCTACTTAGAAAAGCAGACATATATATCACCCACATATTTTGGGTATTCTAGACCTTACTAAATAATTTATTTTACGTTTATATAAAACATATTTCACAATTTGCCATAACGAGTATTAAAAATATTTTTCTGTTTACGCTATCTTTATATCGCAAGTAAATAATATGCCATATTAATAAATGCCACAATAACCCGCAGTGTTTTACCCGCATTAAAATCAGCAAAAAAAAAACAACAAACTACTATGACATACGATAGTGTTTTTATACGACTTTGACGCTTTTTGTGATATAAATTTAGTCCGTGCAGACCAAATGTAAACCTTTATTACCAGGGTCCATTATTTTTTATCTATCAAACATTTGTTATATATAAAAGTATTTAAGTCTAATAATAATACTTTAGACGGTTCCATTCAAGCTTAATCGTGCTTCTAACGAACTTAGTTTTAAACAAAATGTATTTCAAGCCGGCAATTCTGGGCAATAATTCCTTTCTATATACATACAATTGTAATAGTAATTTATTTGTACATAATATGTACATTATATATACCAAAAATCGTCAGATAGACGGTAATAACTGCTACATCAATGAAATATTTTTTTTGCTATTCATATTACTCTTGAGCTTCTTTCTGTTTGATTCCTGTGGTGATTTTATTTGTAAATATTACTTTGAATATTTTTAACTTTGCATTATTACTTGTTGCAGTTTTCTTTTAGTGCTTTATTTTAAAATGATTGATAAAATAATAAAAAATGACATAATATGCGCATATTGCCTATGTAAAATGCATACTTCTATAAATCTCGGAACCTTGTCGTGCCAATCTGTCTGCTATTTCATTGCCCTTTATACCTTTATGAGCCTTTACATGGTTCTTAAATGCAATTGAAAGAAAAAATATATAGAATAAAAAATTCAAATACATCATTTTTAAAAGTGTTTTACCCATTTAACTTCTATAGTGTCGTCTTGAAGAAGATCATCCAATTCTAGAAAGTCAATAAGATTTTTAACTGGATCACCATTTTTCAAGCGCCAGTCCTTTGCCTTCCAGCCCTTCATCCATAGTGTTACAGAGCTAATGAGAAATTGAGAATCGGTGCAAATGCAAAGCCTGGAAATATCTAAACTTTGGGCAGTTTTAATGGCATATATAGCAGCTTGAATTTCACCAACATTGTTCGTAACACGGCCAGTTACAGGCTTACCAACATTTCTATAAATTATATAAAAACTTAAGAATACTTCAATATATTAAAAATTTTCTCTTACAGTGCATGATCGTCGCCAAAGTACACACCATAACCGGCGCAAGCATTCTTTTGACCATTATTAAAACACGAACCATCAGTATAGACGATAACGTAACCTTCGGAATCCAAAAGAAACTCCATATTGCCAATATGTTTTAAAGCAACAGGTTCCCATAAAGATTCCTCTTTTCGTATTTTACCTGCACAACTACTACCACTAAATGTTTCAGTTTTTCGTTTTCGATTCTCAGAAGTGTCGGGTAGACCTTCTACTTCAGCTAAAGCCATTAACTAAAATGAAATAAAATTAATTGCAAAATTGGTTTTTTATAGTTGTTTCTCTTATACCAATTCATTGTCTGTTATTTCACAATTATCACCATCACACGGTGGCCAATAATCATTTTCGTCGTCCTTCTTAGCGGTGGTTTTAGTTTGTCTATTTCTTTTATTTGGAGCCACTATAGTGCCATCAGGTTTATATACTAATTTATCGCCATCGACATAATATGCGCCAATATATTCTTCAGCTGCTTCACGGGTGGGAAATTTTTTATATCTTGCTCCTTTATAATTTTTTACTTTTTCCTCGCATTCGGCCCTGTAAAATTAACCAGATCAAACTTATAATGTTTAAAAAACGTTGTTAGCGTAGATATATAGTTTTATTATCTACTTATGCCAGTAACTTATTTTTTATTTGATAAATTTTGCAACGGATGCTATGGAATGTATTGTTTTCTACATTTTTTAAACCTTGCTGTGGAATAAGGGTTAGGCTGCATAACTGAGCAGAGTGACTATTTGCTTTGCAATTTCGCTACAATTTACTATGCTATGGCTATGCTGGGTTCCAGGACATTGCGGGATCGAAGGCA